>JAPMOR010097217.1:108219-144034 GCA_026543865.1 Argiope aurantia | reverse complement strand
TTCCATCTCCAGAATACTAGAATCTGATTTTATTTACTTTAAATTGTTTACTCATAAAAAAGATCATAAGTTTTATCTATACTATCATTATCTGCATTTTTTTTTTCAAAAATGGACTTTTAAAATAAACGGCTCATATATCTTACTCAATACCACGTTCTTAAATACATATGATTATTTTGAAAGATAACCTCTCATTTTTTAAATCAAAATAAATGCTTCTTTTATTACTATAGTTTCAATCATTAGTTTTTTATTTGATTTTCCTTAGTATTTTATTCTATGCTTTTAAGTTTCTTCTTTTGTTCAAATTGTACATATTGAGAATCACTTTCATAGTATTTTCTAAACTATTAAAGAATATTACTTATTCATTATTGGTTGATATATTTTAGGAATAAAAAATATTTTCATGTTTTTAAAATACTTGTAATATTTTTATGAAAAATATTTATATAAAATTTTATAATGCACAAAATTTCTCTATCATCTTCAATTTAAATTGGAAATAAAATATTAGCTGTATTACACGGTTTTCAGGGCTATCGAAAGCTAATTTTACAAAAATTTATTCATCATTCCCAAAGAATTAAATCGTGTATTTCAAACAGCAATTAGGAGATAGATGAACGATTAAAGTGATTGCAATATTTATATTCAAAAGTGATGCCAGTATTAAATATAAAGCAATATTTTCGATATAAAGAAATATAGTTTCTAATTAGTAAATACTACCGATTTAATTAATTGTCATGAAGCCTTTACTAAAATTTCCTTATATTTCGTAGTATCTATGAGAAAAATTTGAAGAAAATCTTTTCAGTGTAGCGATTGTGATGTGCGAGGATAGAACGTGGGACCTTGTGGTTAGCAGTCCAGTAACATGTTCATGATACAAAAGCAATTGCTCGGGTAGAGTAGCTGTTAACTGGTTTATAAGCTATTCACCACAACAGTATATTTGACTATACAATCTCTTTAAGAATATTCACTCTTATTTAAATAGGCTGAAATTTATGTTTGTCATTTTTCTTTTGTCACAGGTTTTGGAGATTTGGTACCTGGCGACTCCGTCATTTCAGAGGGTGGCTCGCAAGAGAAGCTTGTCATGTGTTCACTCTACCTTCTGTTCGGAATGGCCCTTATTGCCATGTGTTTCAATTTAATGCAGGAAGAGGTTATCCATAAAGTGAGGAGTTGCGGCAAGAGGATCGGCATCATCAAAGACCAAGAGGACGATGACGACATGGGATGAAGCACTTGACATTGATTCCTCATGGCCTTGGATTGTTGCTCTTTGCTGAACGAGAGCCTCGAAACCACTATACACACTTATAAAAACTAAAAAAGAAACCCGAACTGAGCCCTGTAATGGGAACTGGTACAGTCTAAGAAAAGGAAGGAGACCTTTTATATTCGTAACAGGGTAGCAGTTTTCTTTTATTCACTGGACTTTATCTCGCATTGTCGTCATCCACCACACGCTGGATATGACAGAATATTGAGGATATAAAACACTTAGGTCAAAATGACTGGACAAACTGTGAAGAAGTTTGAAAAAATAATATACGAGAAGATGTAGAATAGCGTCTTTCAGAAGACAATTGTGACATGAAAATCTTGTTTTATAAGTCACCGCGACGGTTTCAATAATAAAGATTTTTTTTTCATTTTGTCTGATTGAATAGGTTCTGGAAGAGTATGGAAGGAATGACGTTAAGACAAAACCAACATATGTTGAGTCAATTTAATGAAGAATTTAAAAATGTATGCCGCGATATTTGTTTGTACTAAAAGGCAGAAAGGAAGGATGTATTAATTGTATGTAGAACCATCCATAGAATTTTTCAGAATACTATTTTTGCAACGTTCTATTGGAAATACGTTTTGAATTACGATACGGAGTAACTATAGTACTAACGTCCAATCCACCAACACGCTACACAGTATTAACAGGAATATACAAGATACATCAACCACATGTAAAGGACAATCTGCAGCTGGATGAAAATTCAAACTTGGAGTTATATAATTTTATTATTGATGATTTATCACCAAGTGTATAAGAGGATGATCATTTTCTTACAAATGCCAAGTGACATTTTGAACTGAAAAAGATATTACAGTTTGAGCACGGAATTTGAGTATCTTTATTGCAACGACCTCCAAATAAAGATGAGTACTGCCTGATGTGAAAATACACTTATGATTGGTTTTACAATAATAAAACCAATCCTATAAACTCATACATATTTTTTCTCAAATTCTTAGCTCATTCCATAAATTCTTAAGTAAAATAAAAATTTTACAACATAAAAAAAAGAAACTACTGACTGATTAAATTTGACAAAAATCAATTCGAACAACTAATTAAAATTTGAAATCAGGCTTGAGTCCTTCATTTTTTAATTTACCTCTTACAATGCCGAACAGTAATCTAAAGCTGAATCTGAAATGACGATTTTGTATTTACTTTTCAAATTATAAAAATAAAAACTAAATGAATAATAATATAAATTTTGATTTGGAAAAAAAAATTAAATTCGACTGAATAAACTTCCTTCGCAATTTCTTAATTGCGACTAGTTTGATCTAAGAAAATAATTTCAGCAAATGCATTTAAAATTAAATAGTTTAATTTCTTAAAACAATAGGAAAATACAGGAAAAAAGATCTACCAAATGCTGCAGCTCAGATCTATATAATTATATAAAGGATCGTATAAATAATATCAATCTTATAAATAATAAGATTATATAAACAATAAAGATAAAATTATTCTCTGTAATAAACGGATAGCCAACAAAAAGTATATATAATTGCTCGTTTCAAGAAATAAACATAAATCATATCCTTTGACCTATATGCGAAATATGTTCATATTAAAGAACCTTGTGTAATATTGTTTCGAGCAGTTTCCCCTATTAATAATGGTTTATTGAAAAGAAATAAAAGAAAGAAATCACGCGTTTCAAAGGAATTTTGAAAAGAAAATGGCTCTAAATCTATCTGGAATTGATAAAGATCTGCATGACTTAATCTTTTTTGATGATTTAATCTTCAAATGATTTGTTGATTTAATCATTTAACACTTAGGATTGAATCGTCACATGATTTGTTTATAAAATAAAGAAAATCTTTTGATGGCTTAAAACAAAAATGAATTCTGAACTAGAGGAATCATTACATTTAATATTTTGCATAACTTAAAATGTTTCTTTTATTTTGTCGAATAACTTTATAAAGAAACACAGTTTTGATTTTATCTCAGAATCTTTCATTTCAAGAAAAGAAAGATTTGCATTAACTTAAATTGAGTATATTTATAACATTTATTTATATTACACTTTTAATGCGTTATTATGCAGTGTGATTTTTAAAGTATTTTTCTTAAGTGAATATTATCTATCTGTACATATTTGATAAATGATAAATACCTCATTTTTTCGTAAGTTTTTATTAGTTTCGTAAGTCATTTTACAATCAAAGATCATTGAATAGCATTAGCAGAAACATTTCTTCATATCGCATTCATGGCTTTTTTCCCGCATAGTAAAAACGGACAGTGAATAAAGATACATTTAATTTTTTAATTAATTTTCCCAAATATACCATAACTAATAAAGTGGTATTTATTATTATTTCCTCAGTAAATATTTTTTTATTTTGAATAGGAAATGAAAAGTTACTTATAGCAAAATATGGATGGGAAATTTTAGCTTACAATTTATTGTATCAAATTGTAAGCTAAAATTTCAGATCATCATAAGCTACAAACTCTATGGAAATAAGCCAGGTGAAATATTAAGAAGATATGCATAGAATTAAGTTTCGAGTGTTTTATGAATAATTGTTAGACTTAATTCAATTTGTTTCTTCATTTTAATTATGTTTCATTCTTATTGTCATTCATCAAATTGTGAAATTAAAAATGAATTCTTCAGCAAATTTTTTTTTATTTATTTTGAATAATTATTGAAAAATTACTTATAGCATAATATGATCAAGAAATTGTGGCTTTCAATTTGCTATAATAATCGTTCTTCAAACACTACAAACTCTATCAAAATAAGCCTATTGAAATATTAAGAAGATTTGTATCGAATTAAGCATTGGGTGTTTTATAAAAAATTGTTAGATTTAATCCAAGTTGCTTTTTCATTTTAATTTTGCTTCATTCTTCTTGGCAATCACCATATTGTGAAACTTTAAAAACTTACTTATTCTGTTCTAGTTCGAAAACGCATTAAACGAAGTTTTATAGTAGACTTCGTACTTTATCCTTCAAATATCTTGTGGTTCGTCAAACTTTTAAATAATCTTTTAAATGAAACTGTATATCACCTGAAAGCCACGTCTTTGTATTTAAAATATGAGTCTACATCCAGGTTCGAAAATAACTGATAAAATACGAGTCTACATCCAGGTTCGAAAATAACTGATAAAAATGTGAGTCTACATTCTTGTTCGAAAATAACTGATGTCAACACCAAGAAGTCCTACATTTCTGTATCGTTAGGAATATTAGTGACATTTTTATGGAACATTTTCAACATGTACGTGAATATAATGTCAGAACAAGAGTTCACTGTAAATTTTTAACAAAATTTGTCATCATATTCAGTGATTAATAAATTAATTTTATAATCGATTTTTCATTCATTAATTATTTTTCATTATTTTCCACCAGAATATAGATCTTCATATTACATAGTACAAAGCTCAAAACAAAAGCTACAAATCAAAATAAAATCAGAATACAAAGAAAAATATATAAAAAGGATAGACTTAGAATGCAGTATAGAGTTGAAATACATTCAAAACATTATGTAGAATTTATGAAGAATCCCTTTCTTTCTCTTATTCCTTTCTTCAGACCAGTATAAATAAAAATAAAATCAGAATATAAAGAAGAATCTGTAAAAAAAAAAGAATTACAATACTTTGCGGAATTAAAATGCAGTAAGAAAATTTATCTGAGAAAATAGATTCAAAATACAGTTATGTCGCCATTAGTATTTCCTTCCCTTTTTTCAGAATACGTGAGAAATAAAGAAATAAAGTTGAGAAATTTCTCAAAATATCACAAACTATTTGCAATAAATTTTATCTGATTTGAAATAATTTAAAATGTCTTATCTGTGTAGATGTCTAATTGCCTAAAAGAAGAAAAAAAATAATCTTACAATGTTTCTGAAATTACCATATGTACTTACTTTGCTGTCATAAATCAAATTAAATTCCTACAAGTTATTAAAATATTATTATATAAATACTGTGTTATAAATTATTATTATTAAAATTAAAACACCTATCACTCAAATTAAGGTTCATTCTAACCAACTGTATTAACTACTGCACAGCAACCATTGCTACACTTAAAAAGTTTTACATTTATAAAAACTGAATGGATTACCTTAAATTTTCTCATAAAAAATGAGTTCTATATTTTTTAAAGCAAAATTGTCAACATTTTTATCGCTTTTTATAATTTTTTTAACAATATTGGTAACATCAACTTATTTTCTTTTAAATTATTTTACAGTAACGGAAAGAAATGCAAAGCTTGTAGGAGCAAGATCCAGAGAAAAAGAGTTATAATTTCTACCGATATTGCACGATATGAGGATTTTATGTACATTGATATAAAAATGCACTTTTCATTAATTAAATCTTACATCGTATATTGAGTTACCTATTGTCTTGTATTAAATGACAATCAAATTCAAAATTAACACTATAAAATTAATGAAATTAAAATCAACATGTAAAGGCACTGCCAGTAAATTAGCGTTAAGCAAACATGTGTTTTAATACGTTTGTCAAAGTATAAGAATATATTTTTTCAAATTATAATGAAGTTTTCAACTAAAGAAATTTTGTCCAGTTGTTATTTAATTTTACTTTTGCGATCTGAAAAGATATACACAGTGGTGGCGGGGTAGTCAGCTGTAACAAAAAGAAGAAGTAAAAGAAGAAAAGATGTACTGCTCTTTCTAGAATTCGAAAATCCTCTAAGCTTTTGTGCATAAGCTAGGAGGCGTTTATTTCGTCAAAAAAAGGGTTGAGATGAAAGATAAAAGGAGGAGATGTTTACATTTAACTATAGGATGAACGCAGATTTTTTTCGTAGAATTAGGGTTATTATAACTGCTGATTTTTTTGCGTACTACCCTTTAATGAAGTACAATCATCAAAAAGTGCTAGTCTTGGAATCCTGAAACGAACAGTAGTATTTATAATTATTTTTTCCAATCTTTTTTTTTATTTTGTTATGTACAGCATTTTCCATTAATATGGTAATTTCATTCCACTAGAGAGCGCACTGCATTCTTTTTGACGATGAGAATGATATTTGCATTCTTTTCAACTTATTCAGAGACATCAGCAGAGGATGTTTGAACTGTAGCTCGAAAAGAAATAATCCTCTGAAAAAGCCGCAACTTGAATTCTTGGATAGAAGAATTCATCTACAAATATCCAATGTACCACTCGTAGGTGGGAAAAATCATTTTGAACAACATCAACTGTCCTTCTTCATGTAATATAAATGTCTTTTTCATCATTGAATTCTTATTTGTAAAAATCATCCTAGTCACTTTTATTAATCAAGAAATAAAACGATTAATCTATCCAAGAGAACTGACGCATTAAAACCCATTAAACCAATATTAATGTAGTTCATTAATTATTTTTCAAATCATATTTAATAAATTTTCTTATAAGTTATAAAATTTTCTAAATTTTGTATTAATTCTCTGACTGCTCAATTTTTTAAAATGACTATTTAGACGCAATGTTTGCCAATAAGTTGAAATATTTTTCAAACAAAGTAAACTGATACTATATGTTACACGATAATAATACGATATAATAAAAATCTGTAACCGTAAAAATAAACGCGGGATGCTAAAGAAAACGGAATGATTGCCAACTCGCGGAAATCGCTGGATAAGGAACTGGAAGATTAAGAAATTGCAGGAAAATGGTATTCAAAGGAAGAATTGTAGAGTTGAAGAAAAATTAAGAAAAAATTGTGGGAGCGAACAACTTTGGTAGTTCTATCAGAGGTGCAGGATCAAGTAAGAGATATAAAAATATATGAATAAAGAGGAAAAAAATTAGTCAAAAAAGTGGTAAGAAGAAATACGATAGTATAATAATAAAGTTATAATTAGAAATAATAAGAATAAATTAACTAGTTGTTAATTGGATTTCAGATTATGTAATATCTTGAAGATGTATGCAAAACATGACTTAGTTGAATTTCTTTAAATTTTTACACTAATAAATATAGATCGTTGTACATAATCTATTTAATCGGTAAATGCTTCTCAAAATATGTTCCATTGGTTCTTTTGGTGCAAACATGAATTATTTGAAAATGCCTCACACTGAATGAGAGCAAAGACTGAAACTGTTGAACAATAAACAGACACTTTAAAAAAAAAGTTTTTTTGAAAAGAGACAAAAACGATGCTTTCAGCCATTTCCGTTACAGCACTTTTTTTCCCGACGGCGGAAAAAATGAGATCTATTTTTGTTGTTTTATTGTCGAGCCCAGCTGTTCCGCCGGTGATTGTTTTGACTGTGCAGGAGACTTTTCCACGAAAAAAAAAAAAAAAAAGCAGAGAGGCAACAGTTCTCTAGCTAATAATAAAAACCGCCAGAATAGCTCGGCTTTAGAGAAAACAATGGAGGAAAATAGTGGAAACAAACTATCAAATAAAGGCCACCTGATGGTGGAAGCTAGCTGCCTTGCTGCGCCGGCTTTCTTTGAAGGCGGCTAATTGAAAGCTAATAATAAGCCTCTGACTTAACCCCAAACAGGAACGAAAATATCTCTTCCGCATCGTCTGTGGAACCGGATCTTCATTTGCTGTCAACGTGGTTTCAGTTCAGGTTTCTTTCGACCATCTATTAGTTTCATTAGACGTTCTACAGTTTGTTGCTGTAACGGCTACTTTTCTACCGCAGATTCTTTTGTTGAAGCAAACTCCATGCTACCTGAACTAGAAGCTAATCCCGCTTCTTTTTTAACGGTTTTAACAGAATATGGAAAAAATCGATAGGTTTGATTTTAAAGTATCTATTTGCTCAGATTTCATGGAATCATATCACTCTCGAACTTTGGTAAAATTCTGATAAAATTCAACAGTACATACACTGGGACAAATCTAGAGACAAACATGTAGACCGTTTATTGTCTCTCTTTTAATAGAATCAATCAGAAATCACATACCAATCTAAATTTAATATTCTATACAAAAATTCATGATTCTAACATTTTGTTCTTTTCTTTTCTTTACTTTTTACTTTCTCGTATCCGTAGTTACGAGAAAATATTGCAATCGTCAAAAAATTCGAACTTGGAATTTTGACGCATCTGTACCTTTTTAGACCTCTCTCAGTGCGAAAAACACATTTTGAGAAAACGTCCGTCCGTCTTTGACTCTCTAGCTCAAAAACGCTTTAAGCTAGAGAAATGAAATTTGGTATACGGTCTTTATACCAATTTTGTAGATTTCTGTCAAATTTTGATCAAAATCGGTTCAGAGGTTATCTATCCGGCTGTTCGAATACAAGTATACGATAATTTTTTAAAAAATGAAAAAATTCTAGATAGATAATATTCAATACACAGAATTAATATGTATAATCTAGCCATTTATCACATTTTGAGCCAAATCCAACAAGGGAATAATTGTTTGTCGGTCTGTACTTTTAGAAATATGTAAAAACGATAATATACAGTACTAATTACTTAAATATATCAAATTTGTTATGAGATGTTTCGACTACAAATGCAGTTTTATGTCAAAATTTTTATTTCAATCGGTTGTGAAAAAAGTGTCTAAAATATAAATTCGATTTTTGGATGCTATTAACGCATGCCGGAGATTAGTCGTCAAATAACTTGCCAAAGACAAACGATAGATTCAGTAAAAATGCTAAATTCATGCCAAAAGATAATATTTCGTAATTATTGTACTTCAATGGCATTTAAAGCTTTCTGTGGCATGATAAGTTTATTAGAAAGTATACGAGAACCTTTTAGGGAGACTACTCCGACTGTTTTTGAGTTATCGGGTTTACATATGCACAGATTAACAGATAGTCGTTCCGTTTACTAAAATGACACTCAATAAGATTCAGATAAACAATTCTGGTAACAGAACCTTGGCCAAGTTCCTTTTATCGAACTTATTTCATTTTTGCATTATCGTATGGGCATAACACTGATGAACAGACAGACAGGCTTCACATATTCATAATTTATAGTTTCAAATGAAAACCCACTTAACAAATTTGATGCATTTAGCTCATTTCATTTTAGATCTCATATTCATAGATAAAAATAATTCCGTGAAAGCATTTCTGGATTCAGCCAGGAAAGTTTAAAATATAGCCTATATTTTTAACTTCCAAACGATCTATGCACACTTCCCACACCAAAAAGTAAAAATGATGCAAAATTGACTATTGTACCAGCGTTAGATAATTTGTGAACTTTTAAAAACGAAATCCTATGCAAAAATTGCAAAAAAAAAAAAAAAAAAAAAAAAAAATGCATTCATATACAATGTTCTATAGTGAACGAAAAATCGAAAATGGAATATTAAGAAACTAAGGATTTGGAATATTTCCTAAATTATGTTGCGAAATACTAGTTAGTAAAAATCTTGGCGTGCATTTTAGTATTATCATACCTCTAATTATAAATATTCCATTAATTAACTTAAATCTGTTGTATTTTTTATAGCAACATCGCTCTGTGAGCATTGTGTCGTTTGTTACTTTTCCCAGATAAAAGCATGTTGTAGCATATAATCAAGTAGGTGTTGGAGTTTTGAAAAGAAAGTCCAAAGAAAAAGAAAAAAAGTCCAAATGATTGAAAAAAAGTCCAAATGCTCCAACAAAAATTCTTTCCTCGTCGTAAGTATATCGTTTTAGTGCTGCAATTGAATGCTCGCTGGTAAGCAGCATTTACCGGGTAGTCAGGCAATAGGTGCTTGGAATGTTTGGTGACAATGTCTTGGATGACCAAGAGGTGAGTCATTGATAAGATATAATTCCAGGTAAGCTATTTTTAGACAAAGGAGAAGGGACAAACTGGCATTTAAAATGTTGAAATTTTACCCACATGAATTTTGTTTAACTACTGTTTTAATTCAGACAGTGCTTGAGAAATTTTCTGTCTTTTGAAATTTATAAATGTTATTGTAATATTGCTTATGAATTTGTAATATTGCATCCCTGTATAATTGATTTCTTGCTAAGGAAGAGAGTTTTCTAGATAGCTCTGATGAGGGCCGAATAGATGTCAGATTAATGACCCTTGGCTTTGGCGACAAACTTGACGATAATTCATCGATTTGATGACAAATTTGGAGCTTTTGGCGACAGAGTCCCTGAAATTATTCGAAATTCAGCGATACATCTATCAGGAGCAAAGATACAATAACCTTCTAAAACATTTGACGCCTTGTTACTGGAGAAATATAAAATGCAGGGCGCATAAGCGAGAATGAGTCAGTCGTGTGGAGAACGTGTCAGTAGAATTGAGCTAAAGTGAGTAGTTAAGCGAAATCTCTTCAGGGAGTTCTCTCGGAGAAGTTTGTGCTGTTACGGCTGTTTATAATCGATTTACTGCTGTTTATTGCAAATGCTACTTTGTATACACCACTTATATTTTGTTAGCTGTGCATTGAGTTTTTGTAAGTCGTATTTATTTCTTATTGAGTCTAAGACTTTTCACCATGGTTGACATGAGAAGCGTAAGCAGACATTTCTACTCACTGAAGTACAACCCACGGATTTTGGATATTTTCTGTAGCAAAAATGTAAAAGGAATTTAGTTGATTATAAGTTGAAATGTAATTAGTGATAAAAGGTTAATTTTATTAATTACTGCTCTGTCCGGATACCATAAATAAATTAATGATTGCCTTCGTGAAAATACCCGAAACACAACTTAAAACACTGATTTGCATTCTGGAAAAAATATTTCAAACCCTCGCCACCAATAAGATTTATTATCAACAGACAGATGTTATTAGCCTTCGGAGCATAGCTGGCGTTGTCTTTTCATGATAGTTTCCTCTCCCCCACCCAGATTAGTGTTCAGGAAAGGGGTCCTTTTCTTCACGTCAATTTTGATTTAAAATTGCGATTGATATTGAACAAAAATATCGCCAGGTGAAAAAAAAAATTGGCTTCGAGACCTCAGGTTTCCAGTCTTGAAGTTAAAAATCCGCTATGAATGAAGGGTTGATAAATACTAAATCTGATACCGAAAGTTAAATATTCTAACACCGATACAGTAGAAGAATTTAGAGAGTGAGTAGAAGAATTTAGCAGTGAATTAGTTCGGGAGATTTTCTCATCATCTTACCATAGCTCAAAACATGAGACCTGTTTCTCAAAGGCCTTGTTATTTCAAAAAAGGGCATTAATACAATTAACCCAACTTCTCTTTTTATTCCACCGAAAAATTCTTTTTCGTGCTAAAAAGGAAAGATCTTCTTTTGAATATAATTTCTATTTTCTACTGATTCTTTTATTTGGCCGTACAAGTGAACTTATGAAAAAAAAATGTTGAAATTAAATTATGTTGTTTAAAATACTGCTGATGATTTAGATTAGAATTTCTTAAACTTTTTACACTCGTGGCTCTCGCTTTTCAACTAGGAAAAAGTTTCGTGATTTTCTCTTCTCAAAAAGAATTTTTTCATGTCCAGAAAGTTGCTAATAAACAAGAAAATGAAACATTAATTCAAAAATAAATTAATTCATATGCATTATTTTGTGGAAACTTCTTATTTAATTAATCTTACTAAACTAAACTCAGTGTCACGACAGCTCATGTGGGCCAAGGTCTACAGTGCCCATATCTGCTTTCTTGATCGAGGGCCCTAGGGTGCAATACATATGTCGCGGTTAGATGGTCAGCCTAACGCGGAACCCTCAGTGTTTAGTTCCAAGCATGCTTGGTCCTCAGTTTATCGACTCACTAAAGGGATAAAAAGCTGAGTCCACCTTGCCCAGCCCGAGAATCGAACCTCGGATCGGTGAGGTGGGAGCTCAAAGCAACGATTTAATTAATCTTACCTTGTCTCAAATGCTGAAAAAAATTGAAACGAGCAGAATTTGCCAACGTTTTTCTGACGCCATTTGAGACCTCAACGCAGTTTAAAAAACCATGCTTCACACGGATAGAAATATTAATTTTTATCCAAATTTTTTTTCTTAAATTCTAAATTGAAGAATGGTCAAATTCTTTTGTTCACAAAAGAAATATAAAGAGACGACTGGAGACTTTAAGTAAGGGAGATTTTTATTTTATTTAGATTGGTTAGATTTAGATCATAAATTTTAACGAATTCCTGGATCAACAAAGGATTTGGAAAGCAGATCTTTTGTTGTCTGGCATTATCCTTTATATAGAATTTAATACACTAAAGATATCAAGTACAAATTACATATAAAAAATATTGGTTAGAATTATTGGCATCATTCCAAAAATAGGTTTCTTGCACAACTCGTCAATTGACCCGATAGAAATGTCTCAGATTCTAGCGGATTTTAGAACATGTTTGCCACTTTGGGGAACAGATGGGTACTACAGTGGGAAGGCTCAAACTCCTTTTTGTCAAAATAAGAAACTAGAAGAGTATGTTGGAGTGTTTTAATCCTCATTTAATAATGATTTAGAATGCAATTACAGTTTTTTACTTTCTCGTATATAAAATACAAAAAAAAAAAAAAAAGTATTGTAATCGTCATATAATTCGAATTCAAGATTTTGAAATTTTTTTTTTATAATTTTAGCATAAAGATAGAAATTACAAGAAAATTGAATTAACATCCTTGAAAAGATAATTTTTCAATTTTGAATGGTTTAAAAATCATTTTTCGTTTAATTTTTAATTAATTGTGATTTCAAATAAATCTCATTCAGGCATTTTTACTCTAAACGTTAAGCAAATTTGGCAGTTTTTAAGCCAAGTAGTCTGGCCTGTAGAGTGGAAGAACATACAACACATACTTTATTATTATTGGATATACTAAAACTGAAATTTAAAAAAGAAACTTTAGCGATTTATTTCAGTCAGTATAAAGTAACCAGAATTTTACTTCTAATGCCAGTTAGGATAATGACTTATTATAGGACATACATCGTTTGGAATAGAGCATATAATGGCAATTCTAAACATCTGCAATGAAGTATGGATAAATGACGCCAAAGAGAATGGATTCATCCCGTTCTAATATATTTGGATTAAATATTGAAAACGTAACTATTGTGCCTTTCTGATGCTTTTCTTCCAATTGAGAGGGGTAAATTTTAAGCCTTTTGTCTTTCCGCCACTGATTTACTGTAGCTATCTCGTTCAGAAAGAAAAATTTTAACATACTAATTTGGAACTGAATCATTTCTCTGATAGATGGCAGCACCATTAACCAGATTCATAACAATGGAGAATTTCAAAATGCTGTGTCATATCAAGTTTCTACGGTCTTCCAGAGACTGAAAACTACAAACTCAAGACAATTTAAAAATTCATAATAATTATTAAGAATAAAATTAATAATTAATCTGTTTTAAGCAATAAGTTAAGCTTGCGAATGATGTTGATTCAATTCATTTTAATGAACCAGTTTCAGGTGTTTGTTGATTTTGAATCAAACATTGCTTATCTATGTAGAGGAACAATGCTTTAACATTAGGCAATAACAAACGAAAAGTGATATATTCCGAGATACTTAATAATAGACACTAGCAGTGGCGTAGCGACCGGGTGAATATAAATGTTCCGAGCATCAATTTTAGAGGGCACGAAGGAGGCAGAATCTTAGAGCGTTTTTTATATTTTGAAAAAAGTACACCAAGAAATGACATCCTACCCAGGGCGTCATTTACCCTCCGTAGGCCACGATTGCTTAAAGCAATGGGACTTCATAAATGGTATTTCTCATATTTAACAATAAGTTGTATAAACTGGCAATTTAGTATTTTAATATGATAATATTAATAAAATAGTTTATAGTTCATCCACAGGTAGTTTTGTATTATAAAAAAATCCTTTAAAACATCTATAAAAAGTAGACTGTTTGCACTTATCTCGAATTTAGCACGTAGTTATTTCTTGGGTAGTAGATGCTTAAGGATTTCAAAAATTTTAATAAGAAATTCTTGAAATTTGAAAAAAATTCTTCCTAACTAAAAATTAATTGAAATTTTAGCGTTAACCCATAACTTTCGAAGCATATTATCTTTTTATGTCCCTTCAAAAATAAGATATGTATAATTGTATAATTTCAATTATACAATTTTTCTAGCTGTCTTTTTTTTTTTAATTGAATAGCCATGGACAGAAATTCTAGGCCGAAAGTTTAATAAAAATGAAAGACATAAATCAAGGCAATCTCTCAAGCTGATATAACACAACAATGCTATGTGTACCCAAATACCACTGTTCTTCAAATATAATGGTCAGCAAAGTGCCCCCAGGTTTACAAAAACATCTACAGGAAAATATGTAGCACCTTTTATCCTTTCTGATACACTATAAATCAAAACTTTATTTGTATCCTTTTTCTTTTAAGAAATAACCCAAAGCCGTCTACGTCATGGCATTCCAAAATGGTGCGGCAATGAGGAAACTTGTTTGAATTAACATGGCGTGGAACAGAGGGTTGAATATCCAACTCGGTTGAATCTTTATTATTCCATTTGGAATAAGCTGTCAGTGAATGCGGAGGGAGAGGCTTGGGACGTACGTTAAAAAACGTTCAACAGACTGAAACTGGTGTGGAGAGATAGTGAATGATAATCACAAATAGATAGGCTAAATAATGGAATGGGATTGGCGTGCCATTTATCCATTGGTGTGGATATCAATGACTGACTCAAATGTGTGGGCTAAATAAGGGAATAGAGTGAAGTTCTGCCTCTTCACTGGTCTTACAGTATTCGTGAATACCCCCCCCCCTCCCTCTCATACGCAAATTAATAAAATAAGATGGTGTGGATGAAAGGATAGATAATAAAATGGTTTAGAAAGTCATCTCTCCATTGGCGTGAAGTGAAGGTGAATGATTGACAAAAGTGAAGTGGCACCTCTCCATTGATCTGAAGTGACTGTGAATGATGACTGCTTGACGAGATTTTTATTTAAAAAAATTCAATTGATGATTTAAAATTTAATAAAGAAAACAAGTTTTTATTTTTAAGATTTTTTTTTTATTTTTAGCTAAAGGCTACAAGAAAA
This sequence comes from Argiope aurantia, assembly GCA_026543865.1. Classification (NCBI taxonomy): domain Eukaryota; kingdom Metazoa; phylum Arthropoda; class Arachnida; order Araneae; family Araneidae; genus Argiope; species Argiope aurantia. The sequence goes on along the minus strand of JAPMOR010097217.1, from coordinate 128,759 downwards.
ATGGATCTGCCTACAAAAACAATTTATGGAACGATTACAGAATGAAGCTCATCATAAAGATCACAGGGATAAGAAAATTGCTACTAAAAATTCCTACAAAAGTACACTTTTCAGAGCATTTAAAAATTACATTGCAACCAATTAACAAAGAGACAAAACCTGTTTGAAATCGTTGAATTTTCTATAAAGCTTCAACAAACACTGGTATTTGGTTTTCTGTTCTTTTTTTTTTTATTTTAGTACAAGAGATTCCTTCGGATAAAAAACACAGACACAGATCAATTTTATATGTACACACACACACCGATTCCAAAATCACTTACACACACAATATACAAACTGAACTAATACATATTGTCATGGGATATAGAACAATACATAAAGGTTACGCAATGTATGTATCTGAGTCATAAATGAAATACAACAAATTGGCTGAGTACTTTCAGAGCATATGGCAGAAAATTGGCTTTAATAGTCAATTCTTTTTTTTCTTTTTAGTAGTAAGATCCTCATTATTTGCATAGTAAAAACGGCGAATGAACTTGGAGGCGCTCAACTATAAAGATTTCAACAACATAATTTTTGAAAACAGGTTTCACAATGAGCACAAAATATACAACTGCAATTTAATTTTTACAAAATTAATATAATTTTAACTTTTAAATTATATAATAAATTTTATAGATTTTCCCCCCACATATCATAAAAGCAGTGACAGCAATATATTCTTTACTGTCACTTTACAATCAGAAATTGTAACATAATTATTTTTAAAAATTTAATAATCTACAAACAGGGCTTCTTAAACTGTAGATCGCGACCCAAAAAAACAGTAAGGAAATTACCGTCTTCCTCCACATCCTTTGACATTTATAGGCCAAAATTGCTATGTACATATCATGTTAATTAATACAGCATTTCAGTAACATTTACCGAAAAATTATTTTCAGTTTGTTTATTTTGATTTGTCATTAATCAATATTTGACTATCTTATTTATTTCCTAAATTTTAGAGGCGTGAAAATTTTTCTCTTCGAAAAGGAATCGCGAAAGAAAAATGTTTAAGAAGCGCTGATATATATATATATAAAGATTAATTAAATTTTTAGTTTAAAGTATTCTACTTAAAATTTCATCTATTTACTTTACAATAGAGATAACTTGTCAGATTTTCAATCGAAAAAGAGCAAATTATGTTAACAGATTTCAATGAGAGAATATTACAAAAATTATCCAAATAATTTTTATTTTGTTGTCTTCAGCGAATATCCTTGTTATAAGGCACAAAGGTAGGATATTCTCTTGATATGTGCTTCAAATACCTCCTAATTATTTCCTGAATACCTACTAGGAACAAGCTTTTGTTGAATTCTCTAAGTTCTGCCTAATATAGTGTTTTCTTTACTTTATGAAATATGCTTATTAAAAAGTTGTTCTTATCAAATTCAAGTATTTTAAAAGTGTTACTATTCAATATTACTTTTGTTGAGTGAGGATTTATTACATTGCAAATCTGTGCTTCCAAAACAAAACATGCAACTTATTGAATTAAGCAGTGGGATCTCTACACTCATCCGCTACTTCAGTAAAACAGTTGTAATTTACACCATATTTACAATATCACTAGCTATTAAGTATATGCAAAAAGAGATCCAAATCTGAAGTACACACAAACACAAAAGTATGTTATTGCAATGTAAAGAGTGGTACATGAAAATTTCTAATGCATGTAAATTGCATGTTTTTTTTTTTTTTTTTCCCTACAGAACTGCTACACACACAGACTTCAATCAATATTAGATAATAATAATAATAATAAAATTGAGAATACAAATTGAATTCATACAATGCATGGCTTAAATGAAATGGAACATATCTTAAAATTATTAACATTTATTATGTAACAGATAATGAAGAAGAATAAAGAGTTAATAAAATATAGGCACTAAAAGAGTGAGAATATGAGTTTAAATGTAACACATTGACTGCATTTATATATTCAAGTTATATTAATCAGAATTTTAAGTAACAGATAGTAAATTTTTTTATTTTTGATAAAAAAAAAGATTTTATATACAAAAAAAAAAAAAAAACAGCTTAAAGAAACAAATAACAACAACAACAACAACAAACCAATGTTATCATTGTCATTGAAAATAAGAAAAACAAATGGCATATAAAAATCTTTCTTTCATAAAATTTAGAATAGAAATGACAATTGTTGACTATTTTGCACCATTTGAATTATTTACTTACATTCATTCTGCAAGTAAATGATTTGACTATTTATTGCAAGCAAGATTTTCTTCAAATTATAAAATCTAGAATTTCATGACTTTTCAGAAATTCAAGTTTTTAAAATAATTAAAACTTATGTCCAGTTCACCGCAGATCAAAACATATGAAATTTATGTCCATTACTCAAATAAAGTAAAAATAAGAAATTGTTAAATATAGATTCAATATTAAAGTACAGAGAAAGTTATTTGAAATAGAATATCACTCTCAAATTATGTCAAATATTAAAAACAGATTTAATTCATGCTTAGTTAAAATGAAGAGTTTAGCTAGCCACCTTTAAAAGATGTTTTAATATTTTTTTTAATTTGTATTCATAAACACATATTAACACCTGATTAATAAATAAAAAGCAATTTGTAACAGCAATAATTGTAAAATAAAAAATAATAAATTGCATTAAAAATTGCTATTTTCAGATCTGATAATTTATGAGTTTTGAAGATGAGAAAAAAACTGCACTATCCATAACTCTCTATTTTCAACAAATCTATAATTCTTCAAAGTTTATATTTAAAAAAATTATGAAAATTAAATATTAATTTTAAGATTATTACAAGAGCAGAATATAAAATTATAAGCGAACTATTATAATTAAAAACTGCAATTTTAATAACCAAAGTTGTAATAATAACTTAATTCTATTGAACTTCAAAAGGTTTTGAAAAAAAAAAAAGTCATTTTTAAAAAAAAATTCATTGGGGGGGGGGGGGCAATACTTCACTGCATGAGTTTCCGACTCATTTGAAAGTGCACAGTAGGGTGGGGCACCTATTCTGGATGTGAGAATAAATTTGTTTGCATGATTTAAATTGCTTGTATAATTCATTTACTTAAATTGTATGAGCAAAAATTTACATTTAAGTGTGAATAACGAAATTATTAAAGACAATAACATAATTTTATTTTTGGAATGAAAATATATACATTTTACTAAACAAGCTCATTTGAAGCATACGTAGCTAAAATCATAAATCTGCTTTTTTTTGTATAATTTATAGAAGCAATACATACAATAATAACAACATATTACAAATGCCAGTCAATGTGTTAGAAAGAAACAAATAATTTCTAGAAAAAATATATATTTTAATTCATACCTGAGATAAACTTGTATTTTGGGTATAAATGAACAAAGAAGCTCAATCAAAAAATTGAGAAAAGTTAACACTATTATTCAATTACAGGAATGGTAAGTCTGTATTTATTAATCTTAAAAATAATAAAAGTTATTGAAATTATTTTTCCTTCTGAAATGGCTGCTTTAGAACCAATGATGCACTAAAGTATTTTATATTTATTAAAAGTTCTGTTAAAAAAAACAAACTGAGATGTATTCATTTCATCTTATCTTCAAACAAATTTTTCATATACCATTTATATAAATGCAGGCTAATTAATATAATATGAATAATTTTATGTAATACATATAATTACATTTGCATGATAAGCAATGTCTGCAAATATATAATAAATATATCAAAATTTAGCTGTACAGTTTTATTTGTTTTGTTGTTCATAATAATTATCTTGAATGCTTAAATAACTAACAACTATAATTGCATGAAAAATACCAACCCTTTGCAGAGATTTGCAATCAAAATTTATGCAGGGATTATGATTTTTTTTTTCAACTGGCAAAAGTACTGTTTTTTATTGAAAAAATATGGAAATCTAATAATCTGTGACTCTTCAATCAAATTTAATGTTTCATACTTTGACAATTTTATTATTTAGGGCTACTTTAGAGGGGGAGGAGAGAAAACAAGGAAAATGGAAAAAGTAGGTGTTCTTTTTTTTTAGTTATGTGCGTTATCATGAAATAATACCATACATAAGTAAAAAGAGCATACCTATTACTCATTTCACTTGTTAAACACAAATAAAAGTATGATAATATGCATTGATTTGATACCTCTCTTGAGGTAAGGAGAGGGAATTGAAAGATTCACATTAATGAAATAAAAGAAAACAATTTTAAAAAGCAAAATCTCTGGGAAGCAGAATGCAAATGCCTGTGCTACCTAAAAATCCATTCTTATTATTCAGAATTCTTTAAATAAACAAATTTAATGATTACATAGAAAAAAAAGTACCTTACAATAACAAAATGTAATATAGACTGGACAATTTTTAAAAACATATGGTTTTTAACTTTCCAACTGGCAGATTATAATTTCTTACATGAGCAGGCACATGGAATTGGATGATATTTAATGATAGTAAAAACATACAAATTATAAAAACAAATATATATATCATGAGTGAAAAACTTTAATATAAGTGAACTGTAAAATCATGCTGATATAATAAAAGCTTTGAACTTTTGTCAGAGATTGATGTATAAAAGTATATCTATGGACCAACTGCATTGTTTGGATACTATGAGCTTTGTCTTTTCTTCAAATATATCAGTTATATAATATATAAATAACAAATATTAGAAATTTAATTTTAGAGAAAAATCAGATATACCATTCCTGTATTATATTTTCATATGCAATACCCAAATGAAAAAAAAAAAGCATTTAAAAAATAGGAACTAAACTGAAATACTGGAATTATATTATGAAAAAATACAACACATAAGTAAAAGAGGACACCTACTACTCATTTCATTGGTTAAGCATAAACAAAAGTACGATGTTATGCATTTAATAATTCATTGCACAAGAGTAAATGATAAATAATAGAGCAAAAAATACAATTGGACTATTTTTAATGAAATAAAACATTAATAATAAAAATTATAATACTAACAAATAAAATGATTAATGATCAATTTTTTCGGTTAAGTAATCTTTAAATTAACTCAACAAAACTGCAAATATTGTGTGTAAATAAAACACACAAACTTTGGCACTCTTGTTCAAGCACATTTAGAATAAAATTGATAAAATACAGAAAATCCAAGTTAAAAAATATTATATATATAGATAGATATTTTGATCATCTTTTGAGAATAAAAGTAGCACCCATTTTTTTCTTATTATTTTTCTTTTTTCTCGATGTCCGATCAACAATTTAAATGATCCCCAATTGAAATAAAAAAAAGAACAATTTAAAATAAACTGAAAAAAAGTAGAACAATTTTAAATAATTCTAAATTGAAAAAATGCAAAATAATTTATAACTAATCAACATATTTTAACATAAAAAAAACCCATCTAATATAAAATTAAACTAGATTTATTAAATAAAGCTTGCATAACAAGAAAGAATAAATGCTGACTAACTGACTATTAGGAATGATAAAACAGAATGAAAATTCCATCTATATTTTTATCACATCTGAAGTTGCCCTCTGTTTCCTTAAAAGCATAATGTAAACATCTGATAATAAATAAGATTATCAAACAAAATAAAATTCTTTAAGAACTTTGTAAACCCACTCCGAGTATAAATATGCACAAAAAATATAAGCACAAATTAAATAAACATCTGGTAGCAGGCTTTTTCGATGTCCATATGTTTCTGGAAGTTCACATATATGTACATAAACACACACATACACACAGAAAAACTAATTCACCATCAACATAAAATAAATAGAGTAATCTGATTAACATTATTAAAATCTGGAATGTTCAGCAGCATATGAATGAACACAATAACACTTGGGGGGAATGAAATAGATCACAAATGAAAAATATCAGAAACAATTACCAATTACAAGGCAAAACCGGTTGCCACACTATGTACAAAATGTCCCTTAAAATACGACACTCCTTTTGTTGCACACAAATGGATTTGGGCAGTAAGTATTGAAAGACAGAACATGCACATGTTTCAAAATATAACCTCAACATATATTTTTTTTAAAATCTTTAAAAATTTAAATAAAAACAAAATGGATTCAAAATATTAGCATATATTAATGCAGGATGTCTATTTTAATCGTGATCTAATAACAAATTTCTTCACTTGCAGAGAAAGGCATATATTTCCAATTTAAAAAAATTACTAATGATGTAAAGGATTATATTTTATGCAATTTAAATCAATAAATGCATTGTTGAAAAATTTTGATGACAAAATTTTGATGCAATCCATTGGTTCTATTATTCACAATTAAAACAATATTCTTTATGCTACCACACCATAAAATAAGCTCCACTCTTCTGTCTTCTGGAACCAAATTTGATCAAGCTTTGAGACTTTTTCAGAAGATTAAATAGGAGCTGAAAGGAAGATTCCCAATCAACAGATCCAAGAGGTTGTTTAAAATAACAAAATCTTGCTCAATTTTATTTGTAGGAAAGCAGAACTTTCTTTTGTTTAAAATGCTAGTGTGCCAAGAATATTTCATTAAATATAACCAATAGAATGGAAATAATCAAATAAAAATTCAAATTAATTTTTTTTCAGAAGCTCGATTACTGATACAAACAATATGAAAAATTTATTTAATTTAAAGCATTTTCCTAATTGGTGGTAAATGCATGGTAAAATTTTAACAATTTAGGAAATTGATATCGAGTCACAATTAGAATAGAAAGTTTGTATATAAACTACAAGATTTTCACCAAATGAAAATTGAAATCAAAAGTTGGAATTTGCAAATATATAGGATATAAACTATTTCAAGACAAAAATAAATTTTGAATTTTAGCTTCACATATAAATACTTAAGTGGCATGCTCAGTCATCAAATTTTTACTGCCCTTTCATTGTAAAGGCAGATTCACGAACAATCTATGAGCATCAAGAAAGCAATGCAAAAAGGCATAAATTCAATCTTTCAGTTCAGAGGCGTATCCTTGCAAAAACATTATTGTTTGACTCTTCCTCCTTTTTGGCCTCTGGGCACGGCATGAGCTTGGAGGGAGCCCGTGGAATGCGATCAGTCATTCTCTCCTGTGGCACAGGAGGTGGTGGCGGAAGGTTGTGTTCACGACGATATGCTTCCCAGCGTGCATCATCTGACTCATGAGTCAAGTACCGCCAGCCTACTTGACTCTCCAGTTCTCGAAGATCACACCATGTTTGGTAATCCTACAAAAATGAAAGGAAAAGATATATAAGAATTTTATGTTAAGATAAGATTCATAAGAACAAGCATTTCAAAGGAGATACACTAGATGGGATTATTTTCTCTCTTAAATTAGTCATTTGAAGTATATATTTTTGTAAATTTTGTTTCTAACCATATTAAATCAAAATCATAAACAACAAACACCCCAAGATGAAAATCTTTTCATGTACATTATAGAAATAATATACAACTGCAAAAGAAGATACAAAAATATTTTGCAAAAGATCTTCACCTTTCTTCTTTTTTAAACATAACTTTTAAGATAGTTTAATGTGCACATTTTAATTAATAATATTAATTAAAATGTGCACATTCTAATTAATATTACAGTATACTCCAAAGTATCCGATTCATGACTATCTGGCTACAATACTATCCAACCTAGTTTTCTTTTAATGTAATTAAATGAGGAAGGCAAGGCATTGCATAGGCACCATTACTAAGGCACTGGAAATGAACCTCTGCTACGATCTTGCTACATACCCTACACAAAATAACAGTTGTGACAGGAAAAGAGCAGCATTCTGCTCATTGTTTTGTCAGTGTGTAATAGACCACAGGTGTTGCTGCTGTTACTGATTATAACTGCACAGTATATACATTATTTATAAATATTTGTATTTAACATTTTTTGAGGTTTGACATAAATGGAGAGCTTAATACTCAATAAAAAGTGAGAAAATGCGTATTTAAACAAAGAGTTCTGGTATAAAAACTTTGTCTTCTGGTATTGCCAGGCAAAGAAATGAGTTCATAGGCCTATCTGGCCCACCCTTGCACCAGATTAGGCCGGATACTTGGAAGTGTACAGTATTAATTTTTCTTCTTTTTTTAATTAAATGCAATCAATTGCCATTTTCTTCAGAACAATAATGAAATCTTAAAAATTTATGGAAAGTGTACATTGAATTGGATAAATTTTTCAGCGGGGGGGGGGGTATATTAGTTTACAAAAGAAATTAAAATTTTTATGGTTGTTTTTCTTTTAGATCTGAAACAATCGTAGCAACATTTTTTTTTTTTTAAAGTTTGAAATAGCTCTTACAATTCTACAGAGTCAACAGGTCATCTTTTGCAACTGATTTATTAATTACAGCAGCTTACTTGTTATCTTTTGTTCTATGCAACTATTAGATTCATTAAATTCTTTCATGAAGATTAAAAATGAACATTTATATTTTATCTAAATAAATTCAACATTTTCTTTGACTATTAAAATTGACAGAAGCACTAACTACTATTTCTAATGGTAATTAATAAGGTTTGATTTAATATCAGAAAGACTATATAAAATTGAAATAGTTCAAAACTACAAAAATAAAAAACGTTTTCTTACTTGTAGCCATGTATGAGACAATGACTTATCAACTGTAAATCGCTTCCTTGTTTTCACTTGAAGAAGATTATTGATTAAATCAATAGCTGAAATATAATTAATATTTTATAAGCAAAGACATAGTGATAAAATATATATATAAAAGGGAAAACTATAAAAAAATGAGAACAGTATAAAAATTCTGTTATTAGATGGGGGGAGATTTAAATACATTATTTCTTTATTACTAAACAAAGCAGAGGACTTTATTTACATTTAAATGTAATATTATCTGAATCAAAGTAGAAGATTTTGTTACATTAAATAATTCTTTGGCATTAATATATGTCTTTCTTTCACAGCTCTTTTCATTCAGTAATAAAATAATTATATTTTCAAATTTTGATATTTAAAATACGAATATATAATATGCATAATTGTTTAAGGGTTGCTTACTTTTATTTATTTTTTAATTAAATGTCATAAATATTATTAATTTTCATAATGTGTAATCAGTAATTATACAAATATTATTAAATTCATGCATAACAATTACTATTTTTTTAAAGCACATACAAGGGATTTTTCAAATGAACAGGTACGAAACAACATTGTGGGTATAAACAAAGACTTTATTCAAAGTATATACCATAGGCCTGAAGGCAACGATCCCATTGATTAACGAGCCGAAGGATTCCTTGTTCTCAGAATTCTTGTGGTCGTGACGAGACCCAGTCCTTCACAGTGTCCTTGAGTTCGCTGTCCGAGTTAAAGCGCTTCCCTTTCAGATGTTTTTTCAGAGGAGCACATAAAAGTCACAGAGCGGCATATCCGGGCTGTAGGGCAGATGCTCGAGCTGCTCCCACTTGAAATTGGCCAGTTCCGCGTGGGTGACCCTGGAGACGTGTGGATGTGCATTATCATGGAGCAGAACCACACCTTCCGTGAGTAGCCCCGGTCTTTTGTTCTTATAGACCTGCGTAGTCCTCGGAGTGTCTCACAGTACACAAAAGAGTTAATGGTTCATTTGTGCTCGAGGAATTCAAAAAGAAGCGGACCTTGGACGTCGAAAAAGACGGTGAGCAGCACAATGTCTGCTGACGCCACGTATTTTAACTTTTCAGGGGGAGGTGACAACATTTACTTCTACTGCATGCTGTCCCGCTTTGTCTTTGCCTCGTAATGATGGAACTAGCTCTCATCATCTGTGACGATCCGCTCCAGCAAAGCGGGGTCATCATGATGCCGAAACAGATGTTGAAGTGCTAGCCCCATTCGCAGTTCATTGTGCTGGTCGGTCAGCTGCTTTAGAACCCACTGCATTTTTCGATAACGCAACATATCATGAACAATTGTCCACACTGCTTCAACGCTGACATCCACCTTCATCGCTAACATTCACAATGTAACATGCCGATCACTTCTCACTAGGTCGTCCACCTTGTCGATGAGATCGGGCGTGATGACTGTGTTTGCCTGGCATGGTCTCGGATCATCAACCAAACTCTCACGGCCTGCACGAAAACGGACACTTTATCTTCTCAATAACTTGTCTAACACACAGTCTGTTCCAGCGATGAATAGCGGCCGGTGTAACACTTTCCGTTGTCAGAAATCGCACAACGCTGTGCTGCTCCTCAATCGACGAATTTTGCACTATGAACGCCATTCTGTCTTCACATGCACTGCCACGTCAATTGGACGGCACTCTTTATAAGAGCCTCTGCTCTTATAAAGAGCGCTCTCCTGCGTATGCGGAAGCCCTGTATGCTCCGATCTACGCCGGAGACTCCAATCGCCTCCCTAAATGTCTCACTACATTCTCCCATAGCGGCATAGGCAAATATGTTAACGGTTACGTTGTTACGAAGTTTCGTAACTTTTCATTTGAACACCCCTTATAAAATACAGATATCAAATTTAATACAAATTTTATAAGGCCAGGATTTTATGAAATCCTATATTTTGACAAATTAACAAAACAAGGTAAATCATAAATACCTATTCAAAAATTTTAGCTATTAATTATTGAAAATATCAGTAACATCAAGATAAAAACAAAAATTGCTAAAGCAAAGGAACGTGCATTGAACCATTTTTATGATATGATTATTGCTTGAAATAATACCTTAATCTTTTGCCTTGAAGTGTTGCCTCAGTTGAAACTTTATCTCTGCTTATAAATTGACTGCACAATTAAGTCAATATTTTATTGTCCTTGCCATACTAATGTGACCAATATCTAATAAACAAAACTAACATTATCCCTTAGTCCTATGGTATCATGACATGTTTAATGACCAGATTTACTGCTAGAGTGGACAATGTTTGTTAACACAACTGTTAGTGCAGGGTCCTTCCACCTAAGAACCCCATTAAGTATTGGCATAAACAACTTATGGAGACAGGTTTCCCAAGCAAAGGCAAAAGCACTGGCTATCCTTTGCTTTCAGATGAGGCAATAGGTAGAGAATACTTCCAACACAGCCCCACAAAAAAATCAATTTGGAAAAGTAAAATGACAAGTAAATAAAAAGGTTCTAATATATATATATATATATAACTCTAATTTCATTTCTAATTAATTCAACTGAATCTCTGTAAAAATGATTGTGTCAGTAGTACCCACGCGTCGAGTTAAGAAATAGAGAATTGCTGATGTAAACAGATTCTTCTAAAGGATCCCTCTGTTTCCTTTGTCAAGGTCGACACGTGTCAAAAAATCTCATGTTATACAAGACAAGGACAATTTGTTTCTCCTTTTTTTTACCTCTCTTCTTGCCTAATCTGTTGCTGTGAATGGACATGCCTTGTATGCGTCTTCTTGCAAATAATTAGGATTGCGAAAGATTGCCGAGATGGATTAAAGAGAATAAAACGAACTTAAAAATGCAAAGTATCTTCTCTATTGTCGAACCTGCTTTCTGCTTTAAAAAATTATTATGTTTACATTACACACACAAGTACTCCATGCCAGCTTCACTCTTTCAGGAGAAGACTTGCCTGAATCTGCCAATATGTCCCTCTCTTCATATATTGCTAGCCTCACTTCTCTCTTTGCACTCAATGATGCATTCTCTCCTTGCATTGACTGATATTCCACTCTATGCCATGCTATAATGATAATAGATTGTTTTTTTTTTTCTATTGACAATCAATTTTGGATTACCATAACTGCATTGGCATAATATGAGGTGATGGTGAATGCATGGCTTCAATCACAACAGATGTTATTACATTTATATTTGGGTAGAGCAAAAACTGGACTATTTTGCATACAATGATATGTATATCATTCACATTTAATACTGAATTATTAATTAAATTTCTAATTAAGTAAAAGTATTAAGTAGTTTAAAATTCAAAAATCTTTTGAAATGCTTCAATACCACAAATACCCCTTATATTATTATAAGATTTAAAATATTAATAAATGTCTCAAATAGAATTTATCATCTAATTAGGAAGTTAAATAAATTCATAGGTTAAGGAGTTAAAAATGGTGTATTCTGACCTTCAGGAGATATTTCTTTCCATGGAGTTGGTGGATACATGAAAGCAGCATTTTGTATTTGATCATTGATGTCTTCATCTTCATTGAATGGAAAGGTTCCACTTAAACTGCAAAAAAAATTAGATTTATTACTGATTACAATATAATAAATAGAAGCAAAGTAATAATCATAGAAACAGACAAAGAAATATAATACACAGAGATAACAAATTAGTACTTTTTGATAAAAAAATTTCACAGATTATCACTGTAAGGAAAAGACCAAAACTGTTTTTTTAATAATCATATATTTAAAACAATTTTTAATCTTTTAAATTAAAATTTTCATGACTGTAATTCTTGTAAAGAACTGACAAAATTGGAAAGTGGAAACCATAAAAAAAAATTCTGAATGATCTAATATTTTATTTTTTAAAAAAGATTTTGAGAAATTGTTATTGTATTCATATGCTTTTATGAGTTAAATGAACATTAAATATGCATAAACATGCAATAATTAAAGAAAAATAATATCTATTTTAGAGCCACCATCCATCACTAAATTATCCAATAAAATAGGTGCAAGGCTCTAAGAATATAAATTCTGTAAACAAATTATTCGCAATTTTGATGCAAGAATCTTATCAATCAGCTTAAAACCTCAAAATTATCTTAAATACCAAGGCTTTTGATATGGTTTGAGTAGCAAGAGTTTCCAATTTCTCACTTGGCCAATCAATCCAGTATAAATGAATTGATTAAAAAAAAATTGGAAACCACCAAATAGATCGCAATTATTTTTACATATGGGAAAGAAAAGTGGAAAAAAATACTTTCATATTTTGAATATTCAGGCTAAAACAGAAACCAGATATACCCCACAATGATTAAATCAGTTTAACTTGCTTCTAAACACCGATCATTGAAACTGCAATTAATTGTATACATCTCCACCTATAATATATATGACTAACCAATCTAAAGTTAGAAATATTTTGAAAACGAAACTAAATAGTTTCGGAATTGCAACTAAAAATTATTTCTTATTCAAACTAAAACCAAAAAAGGAACAGGAAAAGCAACAGAGTATTTAGAGAGCGCAAATGCATATTATATATATATATATATTCTTTCTTTCTTTAGTGTTATTTTATGGTATTTTGGTTTTTTTTGTTTTTTTTCGTTATTGTATTTTTACTTATTAGTGGTTTTTCTTCTAATTTGTCGTTTTGTGTTTTCCTTTCTGTTAAAATGGTATGTCTCTTGGGCCTAATTTCAGGGGATTTTCGGGTCACGAAGGAATCATTATTAGACTTAATTGTCAGAATTTCCTTAAAAGAAAAAATCCCTTTTTTTGAATCCCTGCCTGAGGGTGACCCTTGAAAAAGTCTTCAGGCCGGATTCTTTTTTATATTTTTTTATTTGGTTTATTTGTTTTTCCTATTAACTTGATTTTTATACTTATATATATATATATATATATATATATATATAGCAGGAGATTTAATGTCAAAAAATCTCCTAATGATCCTGTTGATAATTTGATAAGATTTGAGGAATAACTTATTGAGCAGATGATATTTAATATTTGTTACTATATATAAACTCAGGTTTTTATCCTCACGGGTTAAATGAAAAACTATTATGTAAATTAAAATGTTGAAAAAATTTTCCATTATTATAAAATATGTAGATACAGCAACTCCTAAAGCTTTTATTGGCCCAAAATCAAGCATAACTTAGCATTATTCTTCAAAAATTAATTTGTCAAAAAATTAAAATACATATATTTCTTGCTTTATTACAAATTGAGTGTATAATAATATTGTGTCATAATAATATTCTGGAAATTAGAATTTTTATTCAATGTTAGCTTTGTGGAATTTCAAATTTAGATCATAATCAGACTAGTCAGATAATAACTGATAAATTACAATGTAGTCTGATCAGCAGAGTCTTCAAGTACGATGATTCTTAATTTGATTTCTTGGAGATTTTGAATTTTTTAATAATTTCAACATACAGTTGATAAATACCAACCACATAATGACATTATTAGCCAAAACAAAACCAAATTATAGTGTATCTAACCCCCCTCCCAAATGATTAACATGTCCTTAACAATTTTACTTCATATTATGCTGATAGTTAAGGGCATGTCAAATCAATGATATTAAAAGCATTGGTTTAGTTCCAAAAATTTATTTCCACTACTCATAATTTCTTTAAAAAGCTCTATAAATTCCAACTACACAATTACAACATTTTAAATTCAGCACATTTAATAATTAACATGGATATCTATCTTTTAAAATCAAAACATATTGCTTACTTTCACTAATGTTTATTTTAAAAAAATTCAATTTTTAATAAATTAAAAATTTGTGCATTAATTAAAATATCATTTATATATTAATGAGACATTATCTTACCTTACATAAATTATTACACCTACAGACCACATGTCTAAAGATCTGTTATATCCTTTATTGCGAAGAACTTCAGGTGCTGAAATGTGAAAATATTATATTCATATGTCCAAATTTATATTTTTAACACCTTTATTAATAAATATCACAAATGCTTGAAATTCTTAAAATTGCATATCACATGCAATATTTATACAAAACAATAATTCATTTTATTGGCAATCCTGGTGGGCAAATTTCAATGTTTCATTTCACTATTTTGCAATTCTGCTGATTTTACTGTGCCATGTTTAAAATGAAAATGAAAAGCTTGGATTAACTCATCTTATATATATTATTAAAATAAACACATGTTGCAATATTGGCTACCTGTAGTTCAGAAACCATCAGGATATTCTTTTAATAATGAAAAATATGAAATATTTCTTAAAAACAAAATAGCATATCATAATTTGGACATTAGTTGCATATACAATATTTTTTACTAGTCTCTTTTTATGTATCTACATGCATTTCAAATATATCACTCTGGAAACATTGATAAGTTTTATTTCTTTAAGTAGGATCTCCCTATATTAAAAAAAAATATCAAAATAGAAATATAACCAAACAAATGTGTAAACATTATCATTTTATTGTTTATAAAACCTCAGTTATTAGAGAAAAAATTATAAAAAGAGAGAGAAATAAAATAAAATAAAAATTCCTTATTATATAGTAAACATTTTCAAATCCTTTCAATTCTCAAGCAAATGCAATGCAATATTATATACGAAAGCAATTATAGATAGTGACTTTACTGATATTACATAATAATATTGCAAAATGAGCATTTAACATTTTTAACAATTAGTGATAAGGATGAAGTTAGTAGGAGAGTTCCTTGATCAATTTAATGATTTGCAAATAGAAGTTGATAGAAAAAGCAAATTAAGTAATATATCATAAATATGTAGTAAACTAAACTAAACAAAATTACAATTTTTATAATTAAATTCATGATCATCACTCACAAATCAGCACTATTTACAATTACTACAGTTTTCAGCTGGTGAAAGCCCAATTAAACATACTTTTACTCTTTGATTCTTTTCATTACACTTTTTTTAAAAAAACTTAAATTGCAAAAATGATCTTAATTAAATGTGTGTGTGTGTGTGCATAATTTTTGGAAGCCTAATTATTTTGTTAAAGAAAAGTTTGTATTCGCATGAATAAGGTTGTCTTAAAAAAAAGTAATACTTTTGAATAAATACATACCTAAGTATGCTGGTGTTCCTACAACTGATCTTCGAAATGATTTCTCCCCAATGATTCGAGCAAAACCAAAATCGCATAATTTTACCTAGATGAGAATAAAAACAGTGAAATTCAGATGTAAGAAAAAATAATGATTGAAGTAAATTAAACAATTTAACACAATTATTTATCAAATCAACAAGTCTTTAAAAGAAAAAAAAATCTAGTCTTGTTAAAGACTACAATTATTTAAACTTTTATTGTTCGAAAGTATTTTTTGAGTGTAAAAATATCTTAATAATTTTGTTACTTAACAAATTTAATTTAGAAATTTATTAACAATTATATATTACTATTGTATTATTAACAAATTAATATAAAAAGTTGTTAAAAAAACTTAACCAGTCAAGTTTTTTTGACAAGTATACTCATCAAGAAAAAAGTACAACATTTTGCGTTATAATGACAATTTAGATATGCATTTTCTGAAGAAATTGAAATGGTCACCTGGTTAAGAGCTGTTCTTTACTAATTTTGCAAGTAAATATTGTTGAATTAAAAGAAATTAAACTATTATTGCTATAAATATTTATTTCATTCTAATTTTTTTTTTGATAATCCTTCTTGAGATCAAAGCTTACATATCAAGAAATTCTGCATTCAATAATTTAAAATAGAACAGAGAACTTTAATAATCGTAGAAAAATAATAATGCTGAATTCTTTTAAGAAAGTATATTAAAAATTTTATATTAATCATCTACATTATGAAATTCAATAATATTTTCATACAACTGATACATTCCTGCATTTGCATGGTAATAAAATCGAAAAAAACTATTTTAATAGAATGTTAAATATATAATGTGAGAGTGATATGTTCATAAATTACATAAATTATTAAATTATAATAAATTTAATAATTTAATAATAAATTTAATAATGACATTTATAAATTAAATGATATATTGAGAAATGGTATAATTAAACATATTAACAACAATTGGTATTTACCTGGGGAAAATCTGAATCTGATGATAAGAGCACATTTTCAGGTTTCAAATCACAATGGACAACATTTTTAAAGTGGAGATGACGAAGAGCTGATAATATCTACAAATAAATAAAAAAGCATAAACAAGATAACAATCATCTTATTCAATTTAGAAGAATCAATGATTAAATACAAACCTGGAATACAAGAAATTTAGTAATTCTTTCAGAAAGTCTTCTCATTTCACTTGAAAGTATCATTTCTAACATATCACCTTTTAATTTTTCCATTACAACAAAAATCTAAAAAGAAAAGTAAATTAACATCATTTATTCAAAAATTAAAAGATTTTCACAATATTATTAGAGCAAATTATATTAAACAAACTACTGATCTACAGAAAACAAAAACAAAAACCAAATAGTTATTATATATGTATGTAATCACACTAGTGGCCAATCAAAATACAGTACTCTAGATTTTATCATATTTTACACATTAAGTTGACACAATTGCTCAAACGATGACAAAATATATATTTAAAAAAAATGGTGGTGAAATCACGAATTCTAATTACAGGCCAATCAAAATTATCATTTTTTCAATATTATTATTTCAACCTACATTTGTAATATCCCATTAAAAAAAATCAAGTAATGTGTCTCTATTTACTTTATATAATAACTTTGATACTTTTTTTACTGAAGAAGTAACAAAAGAAAAATCACAAAATATAAAAACTTATTTGATTGTATTAAAAAAAAAAAAACTAAAAGAAAATATATTTACTAATGATAAAAATTTAAAATCCGCTTCATTTTTACTTACTCTTTCAGGAGTTTCAAACATTTTTTCTAAATTTACAACACCAGGATGATGAATATTTTGTAATATAGACACTTCATTTTTGAGTTGAGCTTCTTGTTTGGTTGGGAAACGAACTTTTTCAATTACTTTGATTGCTACAGCTCGCCCACTTGTTCGATGAACACCTGGAAAAGATTGAATAAAAATTCTTCACAGTTATAAATCAGTTTTAGCTTTTAGATAGCAGTTGAAAAGAATTCAAATAATCAAAGTTTCACTACATTTGGATTAGCAAAAACAGAACTACTATCACCATTGAAAACTTTATAAATGATGAAACTTTGATAATTTCATTTTCAATTTCACTTTATAATCTTATTTAAAAACAAAATCAGCTGCAGTTTAACAATCTCAAAGAATGATTTTTAAAAAACATCCTATATTTAGAAATTTGACAAGAGAGGAAAGTAAATAATGTTATCATTGTCTAAGAAGTTTAATTAGTTTATATAAAAGTAAAATTGTTCAGAACTAAATGAAATGTTTAACTTAAAAATTACAGTTTAACTCTGAGTAAAATATCATTTAGATCTTGTCATTTTCATGTGCAAGTAATAATAATAATAAAAAAAAATAACTTTTAAAGTGAACGAACTGAATGTTTTTGCATTTAACCATAATCTTACAAACACCTGAACCACAAATGTTTAGAAAACATACATATAAATATGAACAATCTACTTTTTAAATGATAATAAAAATTTTGAAAATTCAGTTATGTCGGCTCAGAGAATTAAATATAAAATTAAAAACTACAGCACAATAAAAATATATAGCTGAAAGAATTTTCTCTGTCATTCAATCCTTCTGAATTATATCTATTTCTTTAAATTAAAATTAAGAACAAGACATTGTTAAAACTTTCAGCTAATATCTATTCAATTCCTTTAAAAATTAAAGAAGCAAATTTATTTATCAGATATGTATTTTAACATAAAAATTTATATAAATAATAAAAAAAAAAATCAGTAAAAGATTTCCAGATTCATTTTATTTCTGAAAGAGAAACAAGATTTGTGTGTATGTGTCTGCAATGAAAGCAAATTTTACAATTCATGTGTTGTTATCAAATAATTAAAACATTTAAGCAAGAAAGGAACACTGAAAAACTTACCACCATAAACTACTCCAAACTGACCAGAACCCAAAACCTCCTCGGGAAAAATTTGATATTGAAGGCTAATATCCTAAAAAGGATTAAAAAAAACATGAAAAGTATTATTTTTATTTTACTTTTTAAAAGATACTTTTAAATAAAGAAACTGACTAAATCAGAAAATTAATATATATATATATATATATATATATATATATATATATATAATTAATTACCACAAATAGGTGAGAAGGAAACTAAAAATTAATTTTATTTGCAATAAAATTGCATCACCTTACAAAGTAGTACCATCTAATAATGAAGATAACATTATGAATAATGACTTCATACACTTTTGATATTGTTAATAACTTGAAGTAAAAATGTCTAATATTAAATAGAACTTACAATATTTTGCTCTATGTTTTCTGATTTTTCAATATTATCATCATGCTGAGGGGCTATAAAAGAACACTAATATCAATAAAAGAATCATATCAATAGAAGAATAAGAGAATAATAATATCAAACAAAATTTGTAATTTTCAAATTGCAAACAGATTATTTAAATTTTTTTTAATATACAAAATTAAGTTTAAATTATTAATAAATATTATTTACTTATTTCAAATTGATTTTTTAATTATTAGTAAAATTTAGCACCACCATAAACTTCTGAATAAATTCTGTAATATTATTTTATTTAATGGGATGTTTGACAGTGACGAAAATAAATAATGATAATGAAGGAAAAATTTTAAAGTATTAAATGAAAAAAAATGAATTTTTAAATTAAATATTTGTAGCTTAAAGCAAATATCACAAAACAATGAAGTGCTGACTGTAAATTTTCAATTAAATTTTAATTTTAGTTATATTTAAATTCTAAATCATTTGACATTTTGCCTGAGTAGCATTTACTTGCTTGGAAATGCACTTCTTATTTGCCCATGTGGCATTCACGCGACTTATTTCTTTTGGACAAGATTGTATGCTGCTAAATAACACTCTAACACACCAAATAAAAGTAAATAATTAAACAGAAGATTTCATATTTTTCAGAAAGTTCTGTTGATGTATATCAAAAACTACCTCCAGCATCTTTTATGAGAGTTATTGTAGTAGGAGCAGTAACAGGCATTAAGGCTTGACGAATTGCAACTTCCCAGCCCCTTGATATATCAGGGTCTTCTCCAATGTAGTAATCTACATTAGCAGTCCGAAGCTCAAAGCAGTATGTCTGACCTGATTCCTTACTCACTTGTTGTTTGGTAGGTTCAACAGACAGGATCTCAGACAATGGGATTTCCTAAAATAACAAGAAAAAAATTAAATTTATTAATTATTGATCAGGTTAAAGAATTTAAACAGTACTCAGGAATATTCTTCAATTTATACCTAGTGTATCGTTTAGGTCATTTATTTTTACTCAAACATGTTCACTTTTGTTTGGAATAATTCAAAAGAAAAGAATAACAATATTTTCGGTAATTTATCCGTTTTCGAAACCTGTTTCGTATTTATTCACAGGACAAGAGAGCGTGTGGAAGGTCCAAAAGTTGATACGATTGATGGAGGCCAATCTCTTTGCTCATATTGCAACATTTCTTTTTTTTTCTGCTATATTTCCCTATCTGATACACTGTAAAACAGTTGGGCTTGCGAATGTGAGAGAAAAAATGGCGAATTGTAGAAATTTGTGTCATGCTGATATTGCTAAACTAATAGAAGCTTCTGACAGCAAAGAAGTATCAGAACATGAAAATCATACAAGT
>JAPMOR010097217.1:81814-103219 GCA_026543865.1 Argiope aurantia | reverse complement strand
TTCTTTTTATTAAATTTAGATTTTTGACAAACTGAAAATGCAAATTTTGTTCCCCAAATAGTGATCCTTCTGATCTGGAACTGTAGATTTGGATAGCTTATGTAGAACAATCATAATGAATAATTACACACAATTAATTCATTACGAAGTTTTGAAATTTCATCTATAAATAGTCTATAAAAATTAATAGCTACAATGAATTATATCTTATTAAAATGAAGCTTTCAGTAAACTGCTGAAAGTAATGAGATACCAAATTAATTTCTCTAATATCAGTAATAATTGAAAATTCATATTTCTTATTACACATAATATAATCACAATTAGTCCCATAAAATACTAAATACCAGTTTGACAGAAAAATAAACCAGAATATCTAGCACAATAAGGGAATGAAGGGAATTTAATTTTATTTTTCAGTTTTATATATTATGGAATATAAAAATAAAACCTATTATATCTATTTTTCATTCATTTTAAGTTGTTATTCATGGAAGAGAAATGCAGATAAAATATTTAAATATCTTCTTTAGTAAATAAAAATATTTTAGGTTTCCACTTTTAAAAATTATAAAATGGTTTCCCTCGTGCAACAGAAATGCTTCTTCCACTCCCATTCATTCATTTTGACACTTTATTCAAATAATGTTTTTTTTTTTTGGTACCATGTTTTTATTCTTTAGAAACTTGTAAACAATCTACAATTTATATAAAAAAAGTAATATACAATAAATTTCAGTTTAAAATTAATGTACATTTAATTATCTACAATTTAGTTCCATTTCCATATTTTATTTCTCAACTTAAAGTATTTTTTAAAAATTGGAATAGAAATATTTTTTTCTACTTTTGCTTTGAATTCCTTATTTGCATTGCAATTATTTTTATTTTTCAAACAGATAATTCAAATTTTATGTAATATATAGCTTCCATATAGAAGGTTAAACAACAATGCAATTTTGTTTTTCTGGCATGCTTCAATCTAGCAATTTTTTCCATCTAACAATAATTCAATTTAACAGTAGTTAAGAATCAAAGACATAACTAGACAAGTCTTGCTAGTTACACAAGATTTTAACTTAAACTTTGTATACACATAATTCTTTAATATTCAATATAAATATTCAACACCATTTGTAAGTACATAAGAATTTTTTGATTCTATCAGAATCTATTCATATTTGATGAGTGTTTTTACAACTGTAATAATGAAGAAATGTTTCCAAAATAAATCCCAATTTAGTCAAATTGTTGCTTAAAATTCTTATTTATTATTATCATAGTAAAAGCCACAATTTTTGAGTGAAATGATGATATCTGATGCATCTGAAGAAATTTCATTTCTAAAAATTTTATTCCAAATCCTAATTAATAAAATATTTTTTCTATTATTATTTTGAATTTTAAATACATTGAAAGTAATCATCCTGGGATGCTCAATATTTGCAATAACAGATATCACCAAAAAAGCCATACTAAAAAAAAAAAAAGAAAAAAAAAATCGTAACTGGCTTTAGCCAACTTTTGAGTTCATCATGAACTCTTAAAATTTTAATCAATAATCTGATATTTAATTTTTTTAAATTTATCTCAATTTTTACATACATATATATTTTACAGTTCTAAGATTCATTGTGAAGATGAAATGTTGCAAATACAATCATTTAGAAGCACAGAATTATAAAGAATTTTATCACTTATCATAATTACAAATATTACAGTCAATTGTTTGTACTGTGCTAATGATTGAGCACATTTAGTATTTAAATAAGAATCAAATTTTCATTATTTTAAAAATGCATACAAAGTTTTAGATGCACAGAATTAAAATTTAAAATGAAAATAAATTTATTAAAAAAAGTATATTATCTACAATTTGCTTAGCTAAATTAAAAGCAATTTTGAAATTTTGCATCACATCACTTTAAATATTTTTGAATGATTTTTTTTTTTATTTTTTGCATTAATTCATTTTTTAACTGTATATCTTTACAGCATTTTTAGCAATACTAATAAAGTCACATTAAAAATTCTTATGATTTGCATAACAAGACTTTTTAAAAAGCATACATATAAAGAAAAAATAGACAAACATTACACAGAAATTGTTGTTTTTAAACATTACATTATAGGATAAGATCCTGAAATATGAATGTACAACTACTTTGCTAAATTTTTTTACAAATAATAATAATAAGGAATAAATAAACAATGACTTTAAAATATTGAAATACAAAGCACTTGGGAAATTCAGGTAAAAATTTTGGATGGTTCGAAAAATAAAATTTATCAAAAAACAGAACGCATAGAAAATTATCACTTACTAAATTCTGATTTAAAATTTCAGATTTGCCTCTAATTTATTCTACTTTTTCAACTTTTTTATATGCTTAATGGAACACAATAATAAAATGTTTGTAGTTGTTGTTCTCAAAAAATTCAATTTGTTCTTCAAATTAAAAAACAAACAAACAATCCTACAATTTTTAATAAATACATTACAAGAAAATAAATTCATGTTAAAATAAAAAAAAACATTTAGAGCCTTTAAAATTAACATTATAAGAGCTTGCATTTCTAAAATGAAATGTAACTTATTTATATGGATGTGAAAAAATTTGTTTGAAAAAGATTGCTGCCCAAAAATATTCAAAAAGAAATAAATGTTACTCTTGATTTTTATATTTCATATAAAATACAATTTAGAAATTCATTTAGATGTTCCCCTTTTCAATACTACAAATGGAAAAGAAAGAATGAATAACAGCTTAAATAGCAATTAAGATTAGCTTCTTTTCTTAAAAAAATGGAAACAGAAATTTGTTCCAAAATCTACTGTTATAAAATCTGTAACAAAAAGGATATCTAAACTAATTTCAGAGATTCTTAATAAGTGTATATGCCAAAATTTAATTATGTTTTTTTTCATTATCTAATAGGGTTATCTGGTTTTATTTAAAATCAAAATACAGCCCTGACTGCAAGTTCATCTTTTTTCTCTTTTTGTATGTATGTAATTAACTCAAGAAGTAAAAATGTATTTAACTCAATAAAGAAGGGGGGGGGGATGTCATTATAAATATTAGCAGAAACTTCCAGGAAATATAAAAATAAACATCAGAAATCTAACTTCTTTGTTTAAAATTTTAATACATATAGCAAAATTTCATTATAGCCATATAAAATTTTACAGCTAATTTTCCACATTTTAAAAGTAGAGATTTTTTTTAAAAGAAAATGTGGCAGAATTTTATTTCAAGTGACTGTTTGTAGTTAGATACACCAAACTGCAGAACAATTTTATTTCACTCACAAGTATTTTGTCCACATATAACCTAACCCATATCCCAGCATAATCATAAATCAATATTTCTTAAATTGCTAATGGAAGAAACTACTTCTTTAATTTCAAGTGTATATAAATATTTGAATCAATTCGTGAGTCAATTATTATGGTAATTATTTTTAAGAAGAATAATTCACTGTTTAATTTATTGAAGATTGAAACATTTGGAATTTAACACAGAAATCTTTCAATAAAATTTAAATAGCAAGAAAGTCTAAACAACTTAATTTTCAATTTTTTTTAGAATTTTTGCATTGAAATTTATACTTACAATATTCTAAAGATATTTACTTTAACAACAGAGAAGTCTGCACAGTTAAAGCTGGTCTCTTCAAATCACATTGAAAACAAAATTTCAATCTTTCAAAACTGAGATTGCCTCAAAAAAGTTTACATTTTACACATCAATTAACAATTTTATTCAGCTCATTATATTCAAACCCCATGCAAAACAAAATTCAAAACTAATTAATCTCATAATTTATGATATCCTATTTATTTTAAATTTTTTCAATCAAGTGCCCAAATATTTCAACCAAGATATTCTGTATACACTTGTATGATTAACCACAATATCTAAAGAAATCTTGCCTTTTTGTTAATTGTAATACTTGCTCAATCATTAATGAATAATTTTAAATGAAATAAACAGAAAAAATAACTTTAGTAATAAATTTATATGTTTGTAGAGGAGGAAAATAGATACAAAATCAAAAATCACACACAAGAACTACAATATTAATACAAGGCATTACAACACACAAACTAAGGAAGAATAATTTCATTTAGTAGGCATTTTTAAAGTTCTACAGAACTTTAAAAAAGCAACAATTAATTTAAACTATTTCTGTCATTGCCATATGGATTAACAATTTAAACGTGCTATAATAGTTTCTATTTGTCAAACTCGCACAGATCTCATTAACACAAATCTATATGTACACATTGTACCTAAACCTTATACTAACCTTGACTGGAAAA
Source organism: Argiope aurantia (assembly GCA_026543865.1). Classification (NCBI taxonomy): domain Eukaryota; kingdom Metazoa; phylum Arthropoda; class Arachnida; order Araneae; family Araneidae; genus Argiope; species Argiope aurantia. The sequence goes on along the minus strand of JAPMOR010097217.1, from coordinate 98,892 downwards.
TATTCAGAAGAAAACCTGAAGAGTTTCCGATTCTATAATGGAAGTATATGTGTGAAACAAAATGTCATGCATAATAACCCATAAATAAAATGTATGCATGTACAATTGCCACTGCTTACAGCAATGAAAGTAGGAGCTCATTATTAATTAAAATCCAATTACGATAATATTATGCAAGACATAACTTTTTGTTTAATTATGGTAAAGAATGAATGCTGTAGCCTATAATAGGCAATGATAGATAGCAAATTTCCTTAATCACAAAAATGATCTCCTGTATTAAGATATATAACTGTCTGATTAACTATATGCATAATTGAGAATAAATTAGAATCCAAATTTAGAATTCAAATGATTCTAAAATCCTAAAAAAATCAAAGGCATATAAGTTTGAATATAAAAGCTTTTAAATTTATACCATTATCAACCTACTTCAAATGTAATATTATATAAATGGGTTTGAAATGTTTGCTTTTACATTAATTTTGTTAATTTGCTATTTGAAAATGATCTAGCAGCAAATGTGATTTAAAATAATTTATATTTTACAATTCTTTAGATATTAAAAAATATCCATTTTTTGTCACTATAATGTTCACATAATTATAAAAATTGCTTTCACAATTACAAAATAGCACTTAAAACATTATGTTTCAAAATAATTTCTCCAGCTTCATCTTAATCCTGTTTCGGAGGCATTCAAAGGCTATTTTGAAGTAAATTTCCTATTATGGTTTCATGATAAGGACAACTGATGCTACCACTCTCTCTTCTACCAAATTTCCACACTGCACCAGCATCAAACTTATGTACATGGCAGATATTCAAAACTCAAATTTCCATTCTAAGACTATGGATTCATGGCCTTACAATTTCCTACATGATGTCAATATCAAAATGCATCAACTAATTTAGACAATATTGTAAAGCAAAATTTTAATATGTTTCACTTTTTATTAAACCCTAATAAATTCATCTGAAGTTTTTGTGTAAAAATAAAATAAAGCAATATCAAAAAAATTTCATATGTGTAAACAAACTATGCTCTTGCTAATTATTTTTATAGTTATTGTATTACATAAACAAGTTTATAAATGGAAGTTTTACTTTCCTATTCATAAACACCTTATTTCATAAGCTGTCGCTGTAATCCCAAACAATTTTGTCTTTGAGAATGATCTATCATTCTGAATTTTAAATTATTTCTAAAAGATAATTGACTGTTTTATTAAAAAATTCAGTTATAATTTAATAACAATTTTAGCATTAATATTAAATTAAGCTACAATAATTAATGTTTATATTATGTGTGTGTAGGATTTATGAGAAAAGATCACAGTTTAGGAATAGTATAATTTTATATCATAGTTTAGGAAGTTAGTAATTGCAGGATTGGAATTAGTACATAAAAAGTTATAAAACTAAATTTTGAATAATTCTGAAATGAGCTTTATCCTAAATAATGAACGTCTAATAAAAGAATTTTTTTAATTGATATGATACAACATATTATACTTTTTTTTTCAATTCTTTCAAATAAACATATTAATACTTGCTGTAAGTAGTGTCAATTGCCAATATAAAAAGAAAATTTCAAATAGCATGCAAAATAAAACAAAATAAAAACAAAGGAATTTATAACATGAAATATTTTAAAATAAAGTACTAAAAAAAATTATATTCATTTCATATGAACATGTTTCAAAATTAAAGAAAGTTTTCTTTCTCTAATTTTTTTTTTTGAACTGATTAAAAAAATTTCAATCTCAGAAATTAATGAAAATGGAAATTTTAAGATAATGATAGTTTTATGGTTTTAAATTTTAGATACAATTTCAATAAGTCACTCTTTATTAGCTTGATTCAAATTACAAAAATGGTAAAAAGAAGAGGGGAAAATGATATTTCTTTAAAAATTAAAAAGAAAATTCCTATCAGGGAAGTGCATGGCAAAATGGTTGTTGCATAACAAAAAGTTAAAACAACAGAATAGAGGAAGAATAAAAGAATAGAGGACGGAAAAAATAGTTTGTATAATTCCCAATACTTAGAAGGATTTTCTAAGTCTATTTATTTAATGTGTATACGAGGATAAAAATTTGTTTAAAGTGTACAATTTTTTATATCTATCTTCACAAATAGCTAAAACAAACAATTTGAGCTACAAATTAATCTGATATATAGCTTTCAATTAATTCTTAAACTGAAACCTATTTATGATAAAAGCCATATAGTTTGAAAAAAGAATATCCTTTCATATATTACAATTCAAATTTAATGATGTGCTATTAATTTCATTTTCAGTAAATATGTTTGGAATCTTTTTGGATGATTAAAATACAGTACAATAAACAAAGTATTCATACAGGGTATGATACTTTGTCTAGTCATAATGCAATAGCTAATTCCTAAAGTAATAGATGTATATACTTCCAATCAGAAAAAACAACAACCCTAAATGAAGGTTTATATTTTATGTTCAAGTTAATAAATGAACAGAGAAAAATTGAAAAAAAAAACACATCTATGTTTTAATTAGATAGATAAATTTAATTAACAATATTTTGTCATACCAATCACATTTAATAACTTACCTTTGATGTACTAACATTTATAGAAAAAAGTTTTACATTTCAAGAACTAAAATTAACTGAGCATAAATAAAATATTTATAATATGATATTCAAAGCACCACATTCAATGCAGAACTTTTTTTAGTTTAAAATAATTGTGTTTAATAATAATGTAATTTAATATTTCACTATTGTGACTAACAGGGCGTGGCGATTTTATAAATTTTGCATTATTTTCAACTGTACATTTAGTGACTCAAAAACATAAAATATAATTTTTTTGTTATTTTTCCAATTAGAAGTATGCGTCTATCCCTAGTAGTTCAAAAAGAGCTGATAGCCAAGAATTAGAGTAGAAACTATGCTTATATACTTATGATAAATGAAATGTTTGGGTATTCTTTTTTTATGCAGGTAGAAGCTATCTTACACAGTGTAATAAGAAGTGCAGTTATTTACACATACTCTCATAAAATTCTCAGACAAAAGAATACAAGTATAATGTTTTTTTCTTTCCCCTTTTATGTTTATTTTTAATATCCATCTAGAACTGTCTCTTGGTGAGTAGAGAATCTTAGTAAGCAGAAACTAATCTTTTTTTGGACAGATAGTGAATGGAATTTAATAAGATCATCCAGTACCAAACAAATACCTAGCTCCATCATAGGTTATATGTACCTATCCATGAGATGCTTGTAATAGTTTTCTTACATGGTTTGCCCTTATATTATCACCTATGATAATTCAATTATGCATATTTACCATAAATCCTCATGGCAACAAGATGATTTTTCACAATTTGGCTTCAAACACACATAAATGAATAATGTTGGTCTAACTCAGAGATATCATGCTTTGTGCAGTTGTAAAAGAATTAATGTATTGTTTTTTAAATGCAACAGTATTTAATGCCAGTATTGTAATAATATAACATTATATTCAGATATTGCACCTTTTATGTCTGTTCAGTTAAGCTTTAAAAATTAAAAATTGAATGGATAAAAGCTTCAATTCTAAAATATTTCCAGAGAATAGTTAATGCTGGAATTTTATAAAAATGATCATTGTTGCAAACTTCTCTCCATAGGAAGATTTATTTTATTATTTATATTTTTTAAAATTCCATCCTGAAATATTTAAAACTCATCATTCAGGAAAAAGTACAGATACAGTGGTGGCCAAAATTGTGGACACTTTTGAAAATCGTTATGCTTATAGAAAATGTTACATTTCACAAAATGCAAACTCTCACTTATCATTTCAAAGAAAATTTAATGCTGATTTCAATACAAAAAGCAAAATTCAAATATTTTCAATACAAGAAAAGTTATTCTTACTTTAATCTGAATAACAAACTCAGTGATGAAGTGGATTGGAATTTCCAACTTTCCTGAGCAATCACTGTTCTTATTCTGGAAACCAATAAAATGTTAATAACTGCCAGAAGAAGATGACATCATATTTAAAGTTGGAACGGGTCATTATTTTTCTATAGAAGGAAGATTGTTATTTATGTAATGAAATCACAAGTAAGAAATTTTGTTAAGCTTTTTAATATTTAGTATTAATTGTTGTAAATAGTTCTAATATTTAGTCATGAAGCAATGCCATCAAATAAAAGAATAGATTGGACACTTAGAAAGGGAACTAAGCTTATTGTGTTACATGAATGTGATCTTTCCAATGCTGAAATTGCAAAACAAGTGGGTGGTTCAGTAACTACATAAGACGTCCACAAGTTTTGTTTATGATACTAGGAGACAAATTCAATAAAACACAAAGCAGGAAATGGCTGAAAAAGGTACACCAACTGTTCATGACAGAAGAATAAAAAGACTATGCCTCTATGATCGAAGAATGTCATCAGCAGTCACCAGAAGTGAATTGAATGATGCTGGCGTTTATGTCAGTTCAAGAACAATCAGGAGAAGATGATTAGATGTTAGACTAAGAGGTAGAATTCAACCAAAATTTTTACAGCAGTGTATAAAATGATTACAGTGGACAAAAGAACACATTAATTGGCTAGATGATCAGTGGTTACATGTTATACGGAATGATGAAACAAAGATATTGTTATTTGGTAGTGAGGTGAAAATAGGTAAGATATAGAATAGGTGAAGAGCTACATCCTGACTGCATTCAGGCAACTATGAAGAACTCAATTAGTGTAATGATTAGGTCATGCATGTCAACAGATGGTATTGGTCTCTTTCAGTTATCGATGGGACACTAAATGCAAGAAAATATATTGACACTATTCTAGAGCCAAAACTAACACCTTCCATCAGTGATCTCTTTCCCAACAATGCATGATTTATTTTTCAGCAGGATTCAGCCCCTTGCCATACAGCAAAAATATCGATAGTGCGATTTAGTACAAAGAGCATTGAATTGTTATTATGGCCAGGAAACAGTAATAAACTCAAAATTATTGAGAACTTATGCCACCTTTTGAAAACTCTTATATATATGAGGCATTCATCATATAAAAGAGGATTAATTGAGTCTATAATTGTTTCCTGGCATCCAGCAACAACGAAGAAAGAGCTTAAAACTGTCGTCAGCTCAATGAAACATCAATGTGAAGCTGTAATAAAAAATAACGGCTACCTTACTAAGCACTGGTAACTCACTGCAGTCATCAGCATTTAATGTATCTTGATAATTATTGCTTCTCAACTTTTTTTGTAGAAAATATTTGAATTTTGCTTTTGATATTGACATCAGCATTAAATGCCTTTTAACATGATATGTAAATGTTTCCATTTTGTGAAACATTACATTTTCTATAAGCATACAAATTTAGAAAACATTACAATTTTCAAAAGTGTCTACAATTTTGGCCACCGCTGCAAATGCATGGATTTTCCTTCAGTAATGAGCTTTTAAATTAAAATGGTACTGTCATAAGAAGGAGATAAAGGTTCACTTCATAGTTGTTGAGAACAGTTAAAAACAACAACTTGAAACCCATTTTGAACTTAGATGCTCCAAATATCAAGAAATGTAGTGAAGACATTTTAATTCAATAACAGAATAAAGTTTGTATAGAACCAATGAAACTCTATATTTAAAAATTGCTTTATTTATATATTGTATAACAATTGAATCAATTTAAAACAATGTTAAAAAATCAACAACTGAGTGGTATTCCATATTTATAAAATGGGACAGGCTTATTCCTAAGTAACAAAATATGTGCAGTGACATTCGTCAAAGAATAGTTTTTCTACAAAAATTCAGAACCAACACCAATGAACTAAGAAACTATCATGCATTCCTAAAGAGCACTTACCATGTTGTCTTTGCTGGTGAAATGTACCATCCAACCCTCTTTTAATATTTTGGAACCTTTTCTTCTCATTTGTTTTATACTTTGTACAATCCTCATTAAAGGGATATTGTTGCTTGAGGTAACACTAACAAGAAGAAAACTTCTTCAAGTAATATTCATAAACTGTCAATTGTCAATTTAAAAATAAGGTATTTGTTAAAATCAATAAAATTTACAAAATGATGCAAAATAATATAATTGTCTCATTTTTTAAAAGTCCTGATGTCTCTTATCATTTTAAAGATATATACTGATAAGAGAGAATTGAGAGCAATAACTGTTTTAGAATACACCTTTTATAATAGAACAAATTTTTATAAAAAAGCAAAAATGTTCTCTAAGAGATGTAAATGAAAATAATTGAGCTATTTCATTAAATTATTTACTGTTTTTTTTATTAGTACTTTACAATTAATAACTAATAGCAATTTTTTTATTATTTTTATAATTTCACCTTTTCTTGTACTATAGATTTCAATCCAATGAAATCCTTACAAAATAGCAATATTAATATATGACTAATAGAAATATATTCTAAAATTGTAAAAAATGAAAATTTTTTAATCTACATAAGGACATTTTTTATGACTAACTATCGTAATAATGACAGTAAAATTACTTGAACTTAATTGTCCTTTATATAACCTTCCAAAACTTATTTTTCCCCACAGTTAATAATTTGCAAGTAAATTAGTCAATATTGCTTTTACTTTAATTCATATTAAAAATCCACAATAAAAAGAAGGCATCTTCAATAACCTGCTTCAACCAATTCAGTACATTCTTAATGTGTGTGTGCTCAATATGTAAAAGAATTAAACATATGAAAGTTTTATATTAATTTTTTATAATTTTAGAAGTGCAAAACACTGTTCTTTTTTATTTTATACAAAATTAATTAAGATACTTAAAAAGTACCTTAAAAATCAATTATCATTTTTCAAATTCCACCAGAAAGGAAAAATACAATATCCAAAACAAACAACTGATGCTGGATTCATCATCAGTTTCAGTACAAAGAAGACACAAATAAAAAATGAAACAGAAGAATTTGCTCCTTTTTTTTTTAACAATGAAAAAAGAATAGTTAGGCTTAAAAAATTTTTTTACATAAAATATTTAAATTATACAAAAAAAGGCAATAACAAAAAGCTTGAATGATACTAATATTTTTTTTTAATTAAGTATGATAGTAACTTCCTTTACCATTTAACTTTATGTGAAAAGATTCATTTTCAATTTTGCTGCATATATTAATCATCTAAAAACAATTATAAATATGTGCATTTTCTATTTTTTACTGATATGTGAAAACTAATGAATCTTCATTTTAGCTATTAATTACAAATCTTGTAGAATTTCTATTTATAGATTACACAAAGATGCCATTGTATAAAGTTTTTTTAAAAAAAAATCTATTCATATTGTTAGCTTTATGAGGAAAAAAAAATGAGCAGTATAGAAATATATTAGTGCTTTATTTCAATAAGTACACAATAATAATCAAATAATATATGGTAACTAATACAAGAAAATCAGTTAATGATAAATTAAAAGGGCAATACTTTGCAGGAATCTTGGAATCTTCATCAGGATTATCTTGGCTATCCTGATTTTCTTGACTATCTTGATTTTCATTAACTTTTTCTGTTTGTTCACTTTCATTGTCCGATTCATCTTCAATGCTTTCTCTTTCACCTTCTGGTTCGCCATCTCCATTACGACCTGCTTCTGTAGCTACAATAAAATGAAATTCACATTTGATTATAAATATATACCAATTATTGGCAAATAGATTCAGTAATTATTCAGGTATTTATACAAGATGATCCCTTTTATTATGGCCAAGTCACTTTTTTCCTAGTCAGAAATAGGCATATACTTGCAAGTTGGAAAAAATGTTCTAAAGAAATTATTATATTTCACAATTTCTTAGATCAATAAATGTAATTGCGAAAAGTTACGCAATGTATTAAATGCAACTGTGAAAAAGTTAATTTAAAAATTCTGATGACTTTTGGCCTTATTAATCATGTTTCATAAAATAATTTCACTAAATTAAGATTTAAAGTAAAACTATTAATCTGTGAAGAAGTTTGAACAATTTATGAACCCTTGAATGGCATCAATTAAAATGACGCCATTGAAATTTTAGATCATTTCAATGGTTGCCTTAAGAAATATAAATACAATAGTGTGTAATTAAAGCAACTATTGGCTGATTTAAAATAATGAATTTCAAAACTGGATTTGGTTTCGATGAAGAAAAGTTGAACTTGTTTTTGTTTAAAAATGTTAGTACTGAAACAAGATATGAGTGATGTATAAAAAAATATAAAAATAATAGAGGAATGCTAGACATATTAAAGTATAATCTAAATTGATTACAGAAATATAATTCATTTGCATTTCAAGTACAAAAGAATCAAAACAATAATTTGCATTTTTCTTTTTAGACAGGAAATATTTTCTTTTTCATCTATAATTTAAAAATAAACTTCCTTACCCCATTCCTTTGGTGCTTCTCCTGCACAGTCCATTGGTACTTTTTCCATGCATTTTTTATGCACATTAAATTTACAATCTAAAAAAATTCAAAGTGAAAAAATCAATTAAAGCTTTTTTCTAATAAAAATTTAATTATAAGTAGAAATTTTTAAGAACATTGATTGCAGGTAAAACTGTAACTGATAGAATATGTTGTTTAATTAACATTTTTTTTTTTGTTATTTCATTAACAGTTGAAAAACTTTTTAAAAACATACAATTTAAAGTTGAATTCTATTTTCTATATAAACAAGAAGAAAACCCAACAAAGCATTTAATAATAAAATTAAAGTTATATTATACCGACAAGAAAATATTAGAAACATTAGTGAGGTCAAAGTATAATCACATTTAGTCGAGGTCAAAGTATAATCACATTTAGTCAGAGGCTCAGTGATTGGAAAGAGGGTGGGTGGAAGACAGAAGGATAATAAATGAACCAGGCACCATTTTAAAGGAGTGTCATGTGGACAAAACATTAATTGTTCATGTCACTTTTTAAAGTAAAATACACAGAAGGGGCACACAAAAAAAATTAATAGTATTTATGTCTTTATTAAGTCACTAATAACAAAGAGGTGCATAAAAATTATATTTTTTTCCCTGGGTACAATTTATTCAAGCTGCTTCTCACTCTGCTTCAATAAATTAATTTTAAGAGCTAGCTCATAAATCATGATTAATTGTATTAAAATTATATACATGTATATTTATATAACTTTCATTTTAAAAAAATCAAAATAAAAGATCTCATCTTTAAACTAACATCGCAGTGTTCTGCAGCAAAAAATGACCAAATTATGAAGAACTGTACATCACTAATTTAAATGATTTCAGATAGCCACTTCATAGAATATCTGCCAATAAATGATCAATGCTTTCTTTGGGGAGCCATTGGCTCATTTAAAAACAATAAATTTCAAAACTCATTAGTTTTTGATGGAATTATCATGACAGTGATGAAATAAAAGCACAAATAAAAAAATTATGGTAGAAGTCCCTCCCCCTATATAGGCATTAGTAATTCCAATCACCTTTGCATTGCAGTCCTTGTCTGATGAGGCCTTTGAGTAGCTTTTTACAATGCTGACAGACAGTGGGTCTTGTATAGGAATGAACTACAAAAGTATGAGGGACTCGGATACGACCAGCAAGTTCTCTTTCAACCCAGACAGGTCGACCCATGTTTAATGAAGGAGATCGAGCACGACTAGGGGATGATCCTCCTAACTGAAATAACATTTCAATTAAAAAAATTGGTACTTATCAATAGTTTGAAAAAACAAAAATGCATTTCATATACATAAGATTATTCAAAGAATTACAAAACTACAAATGGCTACTACTTCCTTGTAAAGAAAAATTGAAAGAGAAAAATTTGAATACAATCAGTAAGAAGCTGAAAGTTATGTCAATATATAATAACTGCATCATGTGACTTCCCTTGGTCATACAGGCAACACCTATATGGTAGTTTATTTTAATACCAAATTAAACATTTTCTATTTGTATATCCAGTTTATTCACTTAATTGCATACAAAGAAGAAATTAAAATATTGAATATGACATATCCGATGAAATGAAGGCATAAAAAGTAACTTGAGAAGATTAAGATAGCAGCATATAAAACATGTAAGTGTCTATCAAATTGCATCAATGGTTGTAAACATGCCTCATGTTTAGTATAAAATCGTCTACTGTATGGTGTTACCCATGTGGTCAAAAGAAATCATATAGGACAATTATTAAGAAACCAAACAAAAACTTTCATTTCCTTCATTTTTGTATTATGTTCAATTTTTTTAAAAATATTTGTTTACAAGGATGTTGTAGATATTTATAATATGTAATTATTTTGAATAGCCCTGTATATTGATAAAAGTATGGAACTCTTAGAAATTTGCATACTCCCAAACTGGAAATATTATAAATTTAACTAACTAATTAAAAAGATTTAATCAGTTTATTTAAAAGGATAGTATAGTTTTTAATAACATAGTATGAATCATTTATTTTGGCAAAAAAAATCTTAATATATTGAATGCAATTTATGTACAATAAAAAAAAATCAATAAATATTCACAATTTGTTTTCAGGTAAATAATGTCTACTTTCATGTTATGCAGCATGTCAAAAGCAATAAATATTAAAAGATAAATAACTGTAGTAAACAAAATGTTCTGCAACAAAGCAAAAGTTTAAGAAGCACAGCAAATTTGGGAAAATGAAAACCCAATTTCCCCTTATTGTAATATGCAAAGAATTTTTCTTTAACATCATATTTTTAAAGAAATTTTTCTATTCAGTTAATTAACATGCTAAAAATAAAATCAAGCAATTTGTTTAAATTATATAATTTTAAAAAATAAGCTCTGAGAAATGCATATATAAAGTTTCAATGACAAATGCAAGAATAATTTCTTATTTCTTGTATTAAAAAATATTTTTATTAATTCTTTTTTTCAGAATCATTGATTTTTGTTTGAAAAACAATAATAACAAAAGTTATAACTTAAAGCTATTTCAATATAAAATAGAGCTGAAAACATATTTGGTTTTTATTTTTACCATTGTGTCATCAAAACTAGCTGCACTGCTCGTAGTATGTCCTAATGATTCTGTAGGACTTCGTGGGTAAAGCGATGTTGCTGAACGTCTTCGTCGTGTGTGGGTACAATTATTGGGTATCTTGTAGGCACAGCGTTTATGAAAATTTAATCCACAGCCTAGAGAAGATAAAAAAGAATTATCTCCATGGTAATAAATATCAATGTATGATGCAAAAAGGAAAAATAGGTTAACATCAACATCTGCATTTTGTGAAGGATTTGAAGTTATTTATTATAAGTATTCTTAAAATTTCATAATAAAGTCATTTAAAATGAGCTTGTGTATGATCAGTCATCAGTTAACTATATAAAATGATGCCTTTACATGGCAGGTAATATGTTAAGTATAAAATAAATTGATATTTAGTTGTCAATTTTGTATATTGACAAATAGGAAATTTAAAAACAAATATTAGAACAAAAATTTAAATTTTAAATCAAATTAAGAAAATTACATATCTTTTTTATATCACCAGCAATAATAAATATTATATTTTTTTAGTTTTTTATTTTTATTTGTAAGATATTATTTAAATAATACACGTGATTACCATAAGAAAAATGTTAAAACAGTTAAAGAGTATCTTACACCTTAACAGTTAAAGAGTATCTTTGAATTTATGGCAAAATTAATTACAAACTATGCTTGAGACAAATAAAAAATTTTTCTTAAACAATTTCTGAGAGTTATTACCTAATGATTTTTCTAAAATTACACAAAATAAAATTATACTGAATAGAAGAACAAAAGAGATGTTTCAAAAATAATATAAATAAAATGAATTATTTATTACATATAATACTACTTAGATATTTAATACTTATAAATCAAGAAATCAAAACAGGAGATATAGTATGATCAAGTATTGATCATAATTGATTTTTCTAAAAAAAAGCATAAGCATGTGTACAAGCATAATTTAGAGCTACAGGATGAGTAATGACAAAGTAAGAGTAAATGACATATAATTCAATAACAAAACATGCAATCAACACTGCATTAGATATAAAATGTTTTGCAAAATGTGAGAAAAATAATGCAACATAAAAATTAATCACTTTATTTTATCATTCACAACTCAGGAGAAGTAAATATTTTTGAGAATATTCCATGCTACTCAAAAGACCTTTTAACTTTGAAATAAGCAAATATTATAACATCATATTCTTTTATAAACAGGTGCAAATAAAAATAGTAATGAAATACAGAGATCAATAGAATATTTTTTCAACTAAGATGAAAAAAAAAATAAAAAAATGCAATGATTGACAAAATACAAGTAAAAAAAGGTTTTTATATTTCATTTAATATTGTTCCTTTTAAATTGTGAAAAATCATGAAAATGTTGTTGTATGTTTTATTCCTAAAGAAACACAGCCCAAAGAATATTAAATATATTTGTAAATATAAATAATTATATGAATTATTTTTGTTTACAATAATTTAAAACTTGCTCAATAGATATATTTTAACTTCAATTCTTTTCATATTGGTTATTATTTAAATCTTCATGTATTTTGCATTTCCAAAGTTGAATTATAGTAAGTATTTAGTTCAAAAATGGTGTCAAGTAAATATTTTAACATAAAAAGGGAATTAGAAAATGTTAAATACATTTCAATGATATCATCAAAAGTAAAAAACTTTTATGGCAAACACAAATATCTGAATCATAATGAGAGGTTAAATGATGCTCAGTAGAATTATACAATAAAATAATTTTTAGAACATGCACAAATGTTTATGTCCATTTAATTACCAGTTTAATTCAAAGAATATTTTGACCCATACTTCTTTACTATCTAATTGATATACTAATGTACTCTTAATATTTTTTGAGATTCCTTGTTTCTTTAACATTAGCAAATCAAATTTAGAAATGGGAAAATATAGCAAAAATTAAAAATCAAATATTTTTGTTAAACATACTGAAAACTACTCAAAACATTGGCTTAACAAAAACATTAGCTTTCCAAATCAAAAAATATTCTTAGGCATAAAATATTGAGATAATCTAATTAGGCTTGATTTAATTTATTTCCTGAAAACAGGTGCAGAGTTCAGAATTCAGTGCAATCTTTTTAAATAAAGCTGATCCTCATCTGATTCCAACATCTTTTTATAAATATTCTAATAAAACATTTTTCAAATTATTCTAAAATGATAATATCTTATTTATACAAAAGCATAAAAAAAAAAAAACTGCTGCAATATCAGCAAAATAATGCATAAATTACTAGTAATCAACATGCCAAACTTACACAATAAAAAAAAAAGATTGTTTTATACATAAGGTTTATTAAAAAAAACAAATGATGAAATTATACAAACAATTATTATCTAGATGCATGTTCATACATGTTACAAAATACTAAGTTACATAGTTGAAAATATACAAAAATTACATAGTAAAAAAATTATGAAATTAAAAAAACAATTGTATGTATATGAATGTTCATGCATGTTACAAAATTGGACATTTTTTCTTGCATTAAATAGCACTTTTATATTTAATAAAAAAAAACCTTAATACAAGAAATTCAATTATAAAAAAAAATTAAATTTTTCATAAATGAAAGCAACAATTACCTTCACATTTTAAGCCTTGTCTAACAAGCCCAAATAGCATTTCACCACAAAAATCACAGAATGTGGGAGTTTTGTAAGAATGAACAGTGAGAGCATGTGGCATAATCTGAATATCTTCAGATGGATCTTTACCTGAAAAAAGACAATATTTAATGCCCCAAACCAATATCACTTAACAAGGAAAAATAAAAGCTGAAAATTTATATATGTTTTAAGATTTATTACTTTCTTTTATATGAATTCTTACTTATTAAAATAAAGCATCAAAACAAGAATCCAATATAAAATTAAAAAACAATTTCATAAACAATTATTTCCCTTTCAAATAATACAAAATATTTAATATTAATTAAAATGTAGCTTAAAAAGAAAGGGAGAAATTCTAACGAACAATTATACAAATAAAATATTAAATTCAGTAAAGCATTTACTAATAATTGGCATAACAAAAAACAACAATAAAGTATTAGTTTCATATTTATGTTTAATATAATAAATTTTAAAAATTCAAAAAAAAATGTTTGGAGATATTTTATGAAATTTTTTTCAAGCAAAATCAATACTTAAAAAAACTTCATGATAAAAATAATAATATAATTTGCTTACAAAAATCACCAGCATAAAAATATTCAAGCTCAAAATAAAATACTTTTCAGTTATTTGAATTCATCAACATTTACTCAATCTCATCATTTAATGTTTATACTTACATATTTTACAAATTTTTGTTATACAAACCTGAAACAACAATTTCTACTAAAGTGCCTTCAGAAACTTCAGATGCAACATTGATAGGATGTAAAATGTTTGTGGTATTATAGTCATGCCGAAAAAGAATCAACCTTTCCGTTAATCGATTTAAATTATGTTCAGGAAACTAGAAGAAGAAATGAAAACAGAAGCAAAAATATGATAATCAATAATAAATATTTCACAAGATATCAGGAGCAATCAGCAAATTTCTTTAATTAAAAATAGAATGTTTTATACCAATCTTGGAAAAGTATCCAATAGTTAATACACAATAATAACACTGATAATATATAAACTCTATAATAAAATATATCTAATGTAAAATGTTTATTTATACTATATTCTATTTTTGTATAAAATCCTGCAACTCATTGCAATGACAGTTTCTCGATTGCAACAGCAAATACACACATAAACACACACAAAAAAAAATGATGAAAATAATAAAACTGAAGTTGGCAATAAAATTTCTATTTTAGCAGTTTTGAAGAAAAAAAAAATCATCAACTTAATGCAACTCTGACTTCTTTAAGATAAATTTTCCTTAATAAAATACAAAATTGGAAGATATTCTGCTGATTTATACTAAATGACATTTTATTATTTGGGAATTTCTCATTAATGATAACAAATATGCTACATGTAGATAATTTTTATTTCTTTTTTACTAAGAACAATAATAATGAACAACAAGATTTATTTAAAAAATAAATTACCTTTTTATCAACAAAATTACATGCAAGATCTTTAAGACTTTTCAAATTCAGGTCACCAACATCAACAGTGATGGAATCTCTGGCTAAGCCAGCTTGCATCATAAAAGTTACCTCATCTGGCAGATTCAGAATAGGAGGCTCCATATTTGAGCCTGTAGATGAACAATAATACTGAATATATATTTAATATAATAAAAATCAATCCACTGCAAATAAAATAAAATTATAAATGTGTTATCTGTGCATTGCAAATAGGAATTTAAATTTCAATATTCAAAAGTCTAAAAATTCAAATCTTCAACACAATTTAGGATTTTACACATATAATCGGAAGGATTTGTAAGTGTTCTCCAACAAAGAACTACACAACATATATAATTCATACAAACTATTGAGAAGAAAAAAATACTAATTTCAGAATTAGTATTTTTTACTAAAAATACTAATTTCAGAATAGGAGTTAAAAAATCAAATAAACTCAAGATTCTTTTAAGAATGGTAATTAATCTAAACTGAATCTAAAAAAACAATTTCATGAGGGAATCAATTCAAATTACAATTTCCAAGCAAAATTTGATGAATAACACAGATTTAAAATTTAAAAAAAAAAAAGTAATTTCAGTGAACATTTTAAAAAGCCATTCAATTTAACATAAAATTATTGTTTGCAGGTGATTACACAAACAAATCATTAAAAATATTGATTAAAAGCAATTTAAATTAGATAAACAGTCCAAGTTTTAATATATATTAAAATAACAGGAAAACAAAAGTCATATTAAGAAACATTTGTTTTTTGTTTTTCCTGATGGCAAATCAAAAATAAATGTTAATCCATCCAAATGATTATAATAAGCAAAGTGTAAAATGTAAAATTTCATATTAAGTTGAAAACAAGTACAGCTATTTAATCTTACTCCTTGGATATCTTATAAGACTAAAATTCTATTAATTAAAAAAATCAACACAATTTTAAAATTATATTTTTAACTGCTTATAAAATATTCAACCATTTTCAAAGTAAAAATTAAAACCTTACCAAAATAAAAAGCTGTGAAATTTATTAAATATTTCCATTATGTTATCAAATATTCAAAAAACAAAAAAAAAACTAATATATTAAAACAATTCCACAAAATTTTACAATTATCGATGAGATCCTGAGAACAGGAAGTCCTATCACATGTAAAAGAAAGGGAAATAAGTTCAAGAGAGTCCTGCATGAGGTGGGAGATGTGACCTACAGAAAGATATGTGTCATGGTCTAAAGCTTCCGAAAGAAAAATGACTCAATTTGATGCCCTGCAACCAGAAATTATCTATCCCAGATTAGTACCAAGAAATATCAGGCACAGTAATGGCCATTCACTGCTTGAATGAGCACAGAACTTATTCATAGGATAACTTCCTACAGCTATTGAATCACATGGGTGATAAATGAAAAGAAAAAATAAACATCAGCCAAGCAAAAGTCTATGCAAGAATGAACACATTTTTCAAAACTTTTTTTTCTCTCCTTTTTATTTAGAGGTTAATCTTTCTTTCTCCTTCTTTCATTTATTAAAATTGAGAGATTGAAGTTAACAAGAAGATTTAAAATATATGCTAAAACTATGGAATAAGTTTTAAAATAATAGTATAAAGCAAGAAATATTTTTATTTTCAATATTTATGGAACAAATTTAATTTAGAATATTAAAACTAAAATTATATAACAAAACCATTATATAAATATTTTGGAAGTTTAAGGTATTCTCAAATAAAAGTAAATATTTTTTTAATGTTCTTTTAAAAATAATAACATGTTAATACAAAAGCAAATAATTAAACAATTCCTTTTTAAATTCTCAAATAAAAATCTCATTCCGTTACAGAGGAAATGTATACTTCAAGTGCAATATATCAAACATTAATATTTCCACATCAAAGAAGCATTTGGAATGAAAGATGTC
>JAPMOR010097217.1:32164-76814 GCA_026543865.1 Argiope aurantia | reverse complement strand
ACTACAGTAATAATATTTTCTTTAAAAGGATGTAAGAAAAAAAAAGCATTTTAAGTAAACGTTGTGTTATAGTTAATTTTAATTCACCTAGATTACCTGCTTAGAACAAAATAATTGGTGTATAATGTTAAAAATAGCTGAATTAAGGGCTTTTTAAAAATAGTTAAAAATGGATTAGCAAAAGGCATTTCAGTTATTTCTTATAAAGGCTGATATACTAACCTTCTGTTATTCAACAAGTAATGATAATTATTGCATCATATGCATCTATGATGTGCAAAATTGAATTTTCCTGAATTATTGTTGACATTTTCTCCCAATAAGTAATATATATTTTCTGAATTAATTATGAATAAACAAAATATATAAATTTTAAGAAGCTTCATTTTGTTTGTGTGTGTGTTTTTTTTTTTTTTTTTTTTTCAAATTCATGAACACTTCTCAAATTTATTGCTAACAAAATATTAGACATGGAAAAAAGAAAGAATTATTTCTTGAATCTTTCAAAATATTTAATTAAAATAATAAAGGTTTAGGAAAATTTAGAGGAAATTATTATTATATATACATAAAAAAATAATACAAATATTTCTAACTAAACTAAACTCAGTGGCACGACAGCCCATGTGGGCCAAGGCTTACAGTGCCCATATCTGCTTTCTTGATTGAGAAACCTGGGATGTGAGGCATATGTCCTGATTAGCCTAACACGTAACTCTAAGTGTTTAGTTCCAAGCATGTTTGGTCCTCAATTTATCGACCCACTAAAGGGATGAAAGGCTGAGTCAACCTTTCTCAGCCCAAGGACTGAACCTGTATGTTGGGAGCACGAAGTGCTACCACTATGCCACTGGGCTTTAGTTTTTTAGTTAACTTCATATAAAATAGAGATTAAAATATATGGTAAGGCCTATCATAGTTTTGAAAAGTAGGACAGTTAAAATTACCTGTTTTGTTAAACTTTATCTTATTAAATTTTTATAAAATATCTTGCAAACAAAATTTCTTTTCAATATTAGTTATTTTTTATAAACTTATTACTGTTATTGAGCTTAATACATTGTAGAATTTAGTATTATGTAAAAGATATAATAAAATAGGCACGGTTCTATTATCTCAATAATATCCCTTCAATTTGCAATAAAATGAAAAATTTTCAATTGATGACTTTAGACTTTTATACCAAGAATTTATTAGCAGTGGATTACAAACGCGAACAATATCTATACATCTTTTACCTCATATTTATTAAAAATAAAATATTTCTAATGATTTTTAAAGCCAGAAAAAATATCTATTTTCAATATAAGAATATTACTATATATTTCCATATATAAGTCAAAAATTCATGTATCTTTTTTAAATATAAATTATGGAGTCAGTTTATATATGGATTAATTCATTTCACAAAAATACAGGCACTTAGCCATTAGTTGAGTGCAAGTAATATATTACTAAATATAGTACTTTTTATTTCTGAAATTTAATAAAATATCATTTAAAAAAATCAAGTTATTCTTTTGTTGTGTTAAGTTATTTTATTTTTAAAATCATGTTTTGTGCATCTTCGCCAAAATGAAATATATAATGGTGAAATTTTTCTCCATTATATATTTTATTTGGAAAAAGAAACAATATTTCTCATCATTTTTCTTTTAATCTCACTGTAAATAAAACTAGCACAGATATAACAGATCATATAAAAAAATAATATGTGAATGTTAAAAAATGTGCAAGTTTCAGATAAGGTTAATACATTTGAAATTATTGTCATTGGTATCTGGAGCTCTTATTTTACAGCGACTTACGTAAAATTTTTACCATTTTAGTGATATTTTGTCCTTATGTTATATGTTTGGAAATCAAAAAATTTCTTTTTATTTTGACTTATGTATAAGTATAAAATTTTGTTAATTTTTTTAAAGTACTCTTTTGGTTAATATTAAAAAAAATATATGGTATTTGCTATATGTAAAAATCTTTAATTTTCCTACTTTTTATAAAAAAATAATAATCAAGGTGGCAAAATTACCTTACAAAACAATATTTCTCAATTTTTTTCAGATAATTAGTTTGTGTATTCCTTTCATATTTTTTTTAGTGTAATCCAAAAATATAAAATATTGCTTTGTCTTCATCCAAAGTGTATCCCAGTATTAATGGTGTATTTATGAAATATTTTATATATGTCACAGTAAATGAACTATTAAATAATCTGCAAAAATATTTTATTTATATCAAACACTTAATTTATAAAATAAATTCATCAGTTTAAAATACAATTTTTTTTTATTTGAATTAAGAAATTTATATCACAAAAATTATAATATTTAAAATGACATTATGATTCTTAATAAGCACAATCAATAACATAAATTTAATAATAATACAGGAAAATTGAAACATTTTGAGAATAAAAACAAGAAGTAACAAGAAGAAAAACAAAGAAGGTTTGTTTTTCTCAAACCTTCTTAAAAAAATAATAATAATAAAAAAAAAGTTTTTAAAAATTATGTTTATATCATAATGGGCAAATTTTTATACAAACAAAATGTGTAACAACATTCCTTATAAATGTTATGATGTTAATAAAATATGAGAAAGCATTTTGAAGTTACTCAGATTCATAAAATATTATGAAATATGTACATTTACAAAATAAGAGAGTTGGGGAGCTCTTGGTGTTTATGAATAAAATATCATTATCATTTTTAAGTACAAAAATATCAATTCCAAAATATGAAAAAAAGAGGGACATCATTTGTCTCAAACACTAAAATTAATTTAATTAAAGATATTTCAAGTTGATAGCATATGAAAGGATATGAAATGAATCGGTATGCTGGTAAAATAACTCTGAATGATATATTTTAATTTTGCACAATGAAGTTCTTACACAGATTTGGTCTTTACTTGATTAGGCCACCTGAATACTATCCATTCTTGGATAAGTTCACCTGAACATAAAGTGTGCATTTCAATACATCTTCACATTTAAGACATCCTTGAGGTTTAATAAAAGGAATTTGTCTGCCTATTCATGTGAATGCAAGAAGTCAACAATGCAATAAACTAGGCATAAAAAGTGTAATTTATGGTTTTATTGTCAAACTTGTTGATCTGTACCAAATTTTGGAAAAGTTATCAATGATTACAATTTTTGAACAAATCAGTGATAATATCCATAATTTTTCAATCTGTGAACATTTATTGATGATGAACATGATTTATCAATCCATATTCAAAAATTGAATCATTTAGATAAATTAAATTTTGTATGAGGTCTTGTTACTGAATTTGTAGATCACAATCAAGTTCGTATGGAAAAAATCTTTCAAATGCATATTTTTTTCTTTTTTTTCCTGGTATTATGAAACACTGAGCATGCTATATTGTTTCAATTTATAAGAAAGTCAGGGAAGAATAATTTTGCTTGTTCTATCCTAATTCAAAATTCTTAGATTCTTTTTTTTAAAGTTAATTAAGATAGTTTTCAGTTGGGTCTTACACTTTTTATCATTGTACCCTTAATATCTTGGAATCAGGGTGGAACAAAATATAGAACAACAGAAGTATCATGTGTGTGCATGCATGATGATTTCATAGTTGAAAAGCTATTTATTATTTTCTGTATACTATCATCCCAAGGATATAGAAAATAATATAAAAAAAAATGCATAACTACACTGATAAATACAAAAGGGTTTTTAAGAGATGGAAAAAATTTCATTAAGTGAGTATATGTTTAGGCCAATGTGATTAATTACTTATTTTAAATAATAAGCAAATTTATTAATAATAATCAATAATTATTAATACTAACCAAACTTTTAGGTAGATAATTAGTAATATTAAAAATACAAAGTGATAATAATAATTAACCATAACATACATAGGAAATAGAAAGATAGTCCTAATATTCACACAAAAACAAAAAATATATATTGCTATCAAAATAATATTTTATATCTTCACCATGAATTTAATAATGTTGAATTAGGCTCAGCTCCAGTATACGGCCTCCGCCAAATTGGAGGAAAATTTCATTTTAGTTCTAATATTAATTTTTAGTTTTTAACATGCATGCTGCCAGATAACCCAAGTAGCAGAGATATAACAGTAAACTAGAGTCATGCTGGAGATTATCAAAGCATCTAAACTAACTCTGAATATAATTTAAAAGGGAAACATCAAAAGTACACATTAAAAATAGTTTATTTTTTCCAACAAAGAGGTTTTGCATTATACAAAGTGTAAATATTCATTAGTTTCTTTTGATCAATTCTTCAGAATCATATAAATTCCATGCATCTCTACTAATAATAAAAGAGAATGGATAATGCAACGGCAGTAAATGAATTGAAGAGTGCTTTAGTTGTAGTTCTTATAAATCAATTCATTTAGTGGCCCCACAATTATTAGAAATATAGAAATCAATTGTGCATGATGAAATGCATAAAAGGTTACAGTATTATGCATATAAACTTCAATCATTGCATGAATTAAAGCTAAATAATAAGCCTCAATATGTTGAACATTTGTAGAAGAATAGTTACAAAAAATACAGGATGATGAAAATTTTCTATAACGTGTAATGTTTTGAGATGTTTGAAGCAATGTTTCATGTAACAATTATTGCTAAACAACACTAAAGATAAACGTGGTATGGTTAATTGCATGACGAATTATTGGGTCTTTTATTCTTTTCTGAAGTAACTGTTTATTTCAACAATCACTTTGATATGTTGAAATTTTTGAATTTTCTCAAGTAAGGAGACCTAATATCACTTTCTAGCAAGATGGAGTACCACCATACTAGAGTTTTGAAATGCATGAAGTTTTAGATGAAAAGTTCTCTGGGTGATGGATTGGAAAAGAAGGTCCAGCAATATAGCCACCTCGCTCCTTTATACTTCTTAAAAATATTGTTTCCCAATCTCCAATTTGTAACTGAGGTGAACTGAAAAATCAAATTAATTCAGAGAGTTGATTCTGCAATGCTTCATAGAATATGGCTAGATATTTCTTATAGACTTGATGTGTTGATTGTAACTGATAGTGAGTACATTAAAATCATGTAATAAAATACTCAAAAGAAAAAAAAAAGCACCCATATATTTTTTTATGGAACACACAAAAAAAAAATCATAAGTGAATATCTTTGTTTGATTATTCGTAATTAATTTTTGAAAATATAGCCATGCTTTTCAGTCCCTCTGTACTTTTTCTGAAGAAATCATGGTCAAAATCATATCTAGACAACTATATTTTTAACATGATATCATGGAACTTGATTCTTTTAGAATAATTCATAAGCATAATAAAAAGAGCAGGTCTAAACCTATTAAAATAAACTGATTTTTATATTTAGCATTAAAAAAATTGTTTAAAAATATTTTCTTGAAATTTTTTTTTAACATTAAGTTATGCACAAGAGTCACCTGAAGTAACTCTCAGTTGATCTCCAAAGATAACTATTAATTTATAAAACAACAGACACTTTAATCTCATATCTTCAAATTTCTATCCATATTCAGCTACTAGTCAAAAATTTTAAAAAAAAAAATCTTTATGCCAAATGTTTTGAATTTCTAGAAATAACAATAAAAAAAGGCAGTATATTAAAAAATTAAATGTTTTCATGGGCAACAAGCAACAAAATTCTTATCAAATAATCCATTATAATAGTGCATTACATTTATCCTATTATTCCAAATTACTATAAAAACTCTTTTAGAAAAAAAAAAACTCTTTTAGTAAAAAAAAAAAAAAAAGCTTAGTGAAATACATTGGAAATACAGTGTCTTTGATGAACTGAACGAATAAAATTAAACCATGCATATCATCTCTATGGAATTTGAAATGAGTAACAAGAACTTTTTAAATCCAAAGGAGGGAGGGGAAAAATTCTTTTGCTTTGCTAACAGAAGAGCAATTATTTGGTACTTTTATTGCAACAACCTAGGTAATATATATATATATATATGTAGGTAGGTAATTATAGGAAATATATATGTCAACAGTCACTAAAACACTCAGTAGCAAATTCAACTTGCTAATTTAAATTGTTCTATTGACATGATATTTGTTACTCAGGAAAAATTATTTTTATTAAGTGATAGTTTAAATATAATTTCATCCAAATTATCTTTTAAAAGAACTTTTTGAGGGAGAACCAATTGTGTTTAGATTAAATTACGAGAAACAAGAACATCCAAGCTCCAAAAAATATCAAATGTTATCAACATGAAACATTTTTATGTCATTCAATGTTATACTATTCTTTTTTTTTCAATGTTAAATCATATATATTTTTTTCTTTTAAAAAACTCTCAAGAGAAAATCTTAAAACATGATAAAATATTGTTTTGGACATTTAAAATTAAATCAAATATTGTGAGCACATATCTTAAAAGCTAATAAATCAAATTATCAATCCTATCACATGTTGTATTGATAATTGTACAGTATGATAAACATGTTAAATTGCGATAACATATTTGTATTTCATCTGCTTTGAAAATTTTTTTATGCTAGAATAGAACACAAAACTTAATAAGAATCAAATAATAATGCTTAATGAGACAGTATAAGTTTCTCTTTTGAAGAATCAATTATAGTCAGTGGTTTAATTTTTATAAACATTAAAATTTTACATCTGCAAATATTTTATATTGTTCTTTATACATTTCTATAAAAGCATTTAGATACTTGCTGAAATCTAAATTTTGTAATACTTTTGGTATCCTTCCTTTTAAATATGACCATTTTTTACGCAAAAAGATATATGAGGGAGCTACATGCTTAAAATGTTTATGAAGTTCTCTCCAGTCAATTTCATGTTCAGAATTGAAACAGTACTTATCTTTTATTAAATAAATCAATTTACCATAATGGCACTTTTGCCACTGTTTCTTTTCAGTGACAGAAGAATCCCATGCAAGATGTCCAGCCCAATGTTTATGACATTGGAATTCATTTCTGGTTGGAACATGTTGTGCAACATCACTCCATGAAATATTTTTCACATTATTTGCAGAAATATCTTCTGATCCAGTCACAGATTTAATAGCTTTAATTAAATTACTTTCTTCATCAGGTGTCCATTTACCTTTGTTTATATTTTTTTTGTGCCACCTATAAGCAGTATGACAGTTGTTAGCACTTCTTGAAAGCATATCACTAATTCTTGTCCATTTATTTCCAACTAATTCATGAGCATGTTTCAAATCAATACTTTCTTCTGCACTTAGTTTCCCCTTATTTAAAGGATCAAAGAGCTTTCTTGCTCTCATGTAAATGCTTCGAAGTGTTCTGTTGTTGAGATCTTTACCCAAACGTACCAAAAAATGTTTTGCTTTCAAAAACTTGGTAAGTTTAATATGTTTGTGATGTTGATTTATTCCTAGAAGCTGAAATGGATTATTAATTCCAAACTCTAAACCGAACTGCTGAAAATTTCTAGTTAAAATATTATCTTCAGCTTTTGTCCATTTCCCACCATGAATTGTTATTCCACTTTCTTCTAACTCTGCTCTTTTTTCAGGTGGAATTGTAGCTGTTGTTTCACCTTCATGCAATAAAGGCACAGGGAATGGCACAGGTACTTCATTTGCATCATATAAAAAAGTATCAAAAGATGTATATGCATCCTCCTGACAATTTTTTTCAAATCCTTCACTACTAACAATCTTTTCTGTTTCTTGTTCATCATTTGAAATAATTTTAACACTTTTGACATGTTTCTTCTTATTTCTTTTGGTTCTTGGGAATCTATCATAATCAAAATTTTGCACACTACTTTTCTCTTTCATATAGTCCTGACTTATAACATCATTTGAAGTGTTATTTGATTCAATAACAATTTTTGACATATTTTCTACTTCAGTCAATTTATGTCTGTGCTTCTTCCTTTTGTGTTTGTGAACTCCAAAAGTTTCATTGCTTAATTCATTCTGATTTATTTCAATAGCATTTGAATCTAAAGATTTATAATCAGATATTTTATCTACATCAGCTTGTTTATTTCCTTTTTGAACATCTGATGCATCAAGATTTCTATTTTTTTCCAATTCAGTTGTGATTGATTCCTCAATGTTGTGAGCACAAATATTTTCTATTTCATCATGTAAATTATGCCTGTGTTTCTTCTTTTTCTTTTTGTGAAACTTATTTAAGGTTTCGTCTTTTAAATTATTTTGATTCATTCCGACAGCAACTGAATCAATAGTTTTGCAATTAGATATATTTTCTATTTCATCAAGTGATTTTTGTTTATGCTTTTTCTTTTTTTTCTGGTGAAATAAATTAAAATTTTCACTGTTTAAACAATTTTCATCTATTTCAATAGTATTTAAATCTACAATTTTGCAATCAGATATTTTTTCTGCATCCACTTTTTTATCTTTTTTGCATACATCTAATATATCATAAATATTAATTATACTAGAATTATCTATAGGTAATTCCTGATTATTGCAATTAGATATATTTTCCATTTCATCAAGTAATTTATGTTTGTGTTTCTTCTTTTTCTTTTTGGGAAATTCATAAGAAATCTCATTGTTTAAGCCATTCTGATTAATAATATTTAAATCTGCAGAGTGGGAATCAGATAATTTATCTACTTCAGTATGTTTATGTTTATCTTTCTTTTTGTGTACTTCCGATACATCTAGAATTCTGTTTTTTCCTGATTCATCATTGACTGATTCCTGATAACAGTACATATTTTCCCTGTTGCTTAATAATTTTTGTTTGTCTTTTTTCTTTTTTTGCTTTTTCAAACTCTTTAAAATTTTCACATTTGTATCATTCTCCAATTCTTGCTTATCTGTTTCTAAAATTCTACATTCAAATATATTTGCATCATCAGTCACTATATGTTTTTTCTTTTTTTGAAATTTATTAGAATTCACATCGGCATGTGATTTTTTAGCAGTAGCAGTTTCAGCAATTTCACAATCAAATACATTTGCATCATTAATACAATTATATTTCCTTTTTTGATAAGTATGCGATTCAATTTCAGAGTACTTTTTTTTTTTTCTTTTCAACTTTGAAACATTCTTATCATGAGAATTTTTTGTAACATCCTCCTCATTACTTTCCTGATACATAATATTGTTTGAAATATGATTTGCTTCCATACAAATAGCAATTGGTAAATTTTCTGAAGTAGCCAATTTTTGTCTCTTCTTTCTTTTCTGTTTCTGAACACCATTGGAAATTTCACTGTTTAAATCAAACTGAGAGAGTTCAACATCACATATATCTGTATTTAAGCAATCTAACATTTTATCATTTTCAGTCAGTTTACGTTTATGACGACTTTTTCGTTTATACAATTCATTCAAAATTCTGTTATTTTCCGCTTCCTGAGATTCCTGAATTTTATAATTAGATACATTTTCCACTACACAAAGTGATTTATGTTTGTGCTTCTTTTCATGCTGATTTAATTCCTTTAAAGTTTCTGCATTTATATTATTTTTTAATTCCTGTTCATCCATGCCCACATTTCTATAATTAGATAAGTTTTCAGCATTAGTTACTTTCTTTTTTCTTTTATGAAATTTTTTAGAATTTACATTATTATCTATTTTTTCAAGGGTAGCCAATTCAAAAATGTTACAGTCATTTACATCGTCTGAATTAACAAACTTGTTTTCATTTTTCTTTTTAGAATAATTCTTTTTCTCATTTGTGATGTATTTTCTGTTGCGCCTGTTAGAATTCTTATCACCTGGATTTCCAAAAATACATTTTTCCATACTTTCTTGGCGCACAACATCATTTAGAGCATCATCTGATTCTGTAGTAATAATTTCTGGCATAAAGTCTGATTTATTTAATTTATGTTTGTGCTTTTTCTTTTTCTGCTTATTAAATCTATAAACAGATTTACTGTTTAAATTCATTCCAGATATTTCAACACCTGAAATTGTAGTTTCAGAATCATTCATTTTTTCCACATACATCTATGGTTAAAACCTATAATAAAATAATACTATACAAACTATGAATAAAACATTCTTGATTTAAATGTAAATATTAAAGGATAATAGCAAATAAAGTTACTTTCTCAACCACGTATCTGATCGATTAGCAGGTGTTTTAGAGATTTTGAAAACCAACCAACCAACCGCTGTCCTGAAATATTGGAAAAAAATATAAATAAACAATATTATGACTTCACTTCAAGTTTTCCTTTTTTTTAATATTAAAAATTAAGTTCTAGAAAAAAAAATCCCATTTAATATCACGTAAAATGAGAAGTTTATTTTTTATTGATTGCTTTCTTAGTTTTTTTAAAGGAAATCCATAAAAAGTGATGTTGAGAAACAGCTGTTTCTGCGATACATGATTAGTGGCAAATACGGATTTTTTGTTAATTGAAGTGAAGAAAAATGTTTCATCAGAAACAGAAATAATTTTCTTTTTTGCTCGTTCTGTGGAGATGAGTTTGAATTAATATTTTTTTTAAAATTCCTTAATAATAAATAGGATTATACCAAATCAAATATCAATAATGATACGTGCGAGTAGGACTATGATAGCTGGAGTTTTGATAAAGAATTTAGCTTTGAATCTTTATTTATGAATACTTGTTGTGCAATTACTTTCTATTTTTACGCATTTTTGTCCTTCAGTAATTTTCGATATTTTATTAATTATTTTTTCCTATCAATTTAATTCAATAAAATGAAAATGTTAGATGAATTTTGTGGTGAAACCTTTATAATATGGGATGGTCATAATATTGGATGGTGTTTCCGCCAAATATATTTGATTTGTCCGGCGTATCTCCTTCTTTTAATTTGCAGCTGCTATTTTATTGGATTTCCATTTTTGCATTTTTCATTGAGAACTAAATTTGAACGATTCGTAATCGCTACAAGGATACTTATCAGTGTGCTATTATTATTATTATCAGTTTATCAAATTTATAAGATATACAGAAAGGAAACGGAAAAACAAATATCAGCTGCTGAAATTATTCCATTGATTGTAAAGGGCATTACATGGGCATGTCATACCTTTTATTTGAAAAGGCTGTTATATGGCATAACTTATAGAATAAGAGGTCCAGAATTTGTTACTTTTTCTGTTGTTATTTGTTGTGTTGCCACAGCATGTGATTTTTATTTTTCTCATCATGATTCTTATCGAAGGAATGGATATTATACCTCTCTAGCAGTGCTTATATTTCACATAATATACATCATTACGTTTCTGGCAAGAAATAGTAAGAAAACTGAACAGATTTGGACAAGAAGCTTAAATTCTAGTCTTGAAGAGCAAGAACCTTTAATGCACTCTGTTTTATCTCGTTATTATGGATTCAGTGCAGATATTGATTCTCAAGACCTGGGAACTGCCGAGGAACCCTCAAACATTTTTTCCAAAATTTTGTTTTTATGGGTACATTCACTTATGCTAAAGGGTTTTAATAAAAATCTGAAAAACATTGATGACTTGTATGATTTACCATCATCTCTCCAATCTGCTAAACTGAGTGAAAAAATTTTTTCTCAAAGGAGCATTTCTGTTGAGACTGAACAAGAAAATTATATTAAGTTGTGTTGCAATTCATTTAAAATTAAAACTTTGCCTTTAGTTTCCCAACTCTATAAAATGTTTGCTTTTGAATATGTTTCAATTGGAATTTTAAAATTTATATGTGATATTTCAAGCTTTGGTGGTCCTTTGTTATTAAATGCTCTTGTATCATTTTTGGACTCGGATGAGGAAAGTAATTCAAAACAAGGTTATTATTATGCCTTGGGGTTATTTTTAGTCACTTTCATATTTGCAATAACTTCAGTGCAATACAACTATTTTGTCAATAAAATTTGCCTTAAGATAAAAGCTTCAGTATTAATGCTAGTATATAGAAAAACTTTGAATCTCAGTAAAGTGACATTATGTGGAATGAATACTGGAGAAATTATTAATTTTATCAGTACCGACGCTGATCGTATTGTGAATTTTTGTTACAGTTTTCATCAGCTTTGGAGTTTACCTCTCCAAATTATTATTGCTCTTATACTCTTATATCAGCAACTTCATTATTGTTTCATTATTGGTGTTGTCTTTATGATCATAATAATACCTATTAATCAGTATGTAGCAAAGAAAATTGCAGGCTTTAGTAGTTTAATGATGACAGCTAAAGATAAAAGGATTAAAGTATGCATTTTTTTATTATTATTATTTTAGATTCTTCTATTTTAAAAATAAGACTTAAAATTTTCCCTTTATAAGCAAATTAAAACCATAAGAAAACTGATCAAAATTACTTAAGAGATTGGCATGATTACTATATTTTGTAAGAAATTGCCATACATGCACACGCACAAAGTCAATTTTACTGATCACTCTATAAATATCTTAAGAGTTTGGAGTATAACTATCATTTTTATAGTAAAATTATTAATTCTATATTTTATAAGGTATAAGTTTTATGTAAGAATACTTATTATTTTGTAAAAGTAATCTGTAGAATCTTTCTGGGTACTGACATTCATTTAACTTTTGCCTATTGCCTTTGTTGA
Organism: Argiope aurantia; assembly: GCA_026543865.1. Lineage (NCBI taxonomy): Eukaryota > Metazoa > Arthropoda > Arachnida > Araneae > Araneidae > Argiope > Argiope aurantia. Next base: position 64,257 of record JAPMOR010097217.1, on the reverse strand, counting down.
ACTTTAGGCTTATATCCTTAAAAAACGTAATCCGTAGATTACTATATCATCTTTGGTAATTAAACATTGTTTGCAAAACATGACGCTTTTAGCAAACAATCAATAGCATACAATTAATGCACATGCATCCTTTTGTAATTATTCTTGAATTAAAAGAAAAACAAATCCATTCATCTTTGTGGCCAATTAATACTTGGATGCTGAAGGAATTGACTTCAAAGTAAAATTCTGAGTTATTGTTGCTTTTAAAATCATTATATTTTTCCAAAATTATTGGATTTTAAATAAGCCATTGCATTCTAAATATCTTAACAACTTTTAAAGTGAGATCATTTTTTGATATTGTGCTATAACACTTAAGATCAAAGAAACTTTCAGAAGTGAATCCAAAATAACATATAATGACATTTTATTTTTCAATACATAGCTGCATTCATTTATTCCTTCATTTCCTTAAAACCTTATGAAGAAAAAAGATACACAATTTCATTACTGATAAATGATTGTTAGCAATTCAAAGAAATTGGAAATTAAGGTTTAATTTGTTGCTTGATTTAATCATTTTATTATATTTAATAATAATATTTGGAAGTTCCATGTAAAGCATAATGAAAAATAAATTACATTGTTTTTTGTAATATCATGAACAACGAGTAGAAAATTGAAACAAAATAAAAGATCTTAAAAATTTTCTTTAAAATTTCATAATCTTACTTTTTTTTGAGTTATTGTTTTATAAGTTTATTTTGCTAGCTCAGTCTGTGCATTTTTGGATGAACTCATTATTTATAAAATGTGGAATGGATATATTGAAATAGAAATGGTGAGCTCATTTTGCTTGCGAATCATTTGATGTGCGTGATTTTAACTACTGCCAACTTTTTTTGTACCTAACGTAAAGCAGTTTTTTTTTTCTTCTGTAAAACTGTTCATTTATGTGCCTATATTCTATGTTAAAAATAACATTTAGGCTTTAAAAAAAGTTTTTTTTTAAGTTGTATGAAATTGGATCTATTTTTAAAGCCTGATGATTCGACAGATAACTTACTTCTGAATAAATTTTTAATAACTATATGAATTCAATTACAAAGATAGGATTTATGGTTTTTATATTAATTAGAGAAAGTGCTTAGTCAGTTATCAAAAATATTACTTTTCCCCCTTAATTAAACTTTAAACCATTATGCCTATTCATGCATTGAATTATCCTTTCTGAAATTTATGAATTAAAACTAATTCATCCTAACATGCTATAATTTGATACAAAAATGTAAATTGTTCAAAAAGATTTCAAGGGTTTTATGAATCCTTTGTTCAGCTAAGAAGACAGAATATTCATGAAAAGGAAGGTGCAATCAAATTAGACAAAAAAAAAAAAAAAAAAAAAAAAAAGTTCAGGGATTAAATCATATTGATATTGGATTAGTGAAACATTTCTAATTGATGGAAATTTTTAACAAATTGTAAAAAAACTTTATGGATTTATTATTAATTTTTATTATAGTACATGATACACAATAATAATTTGTTTTTCATTATGCATTGTAGAAAGTAATAATTCTGGAGTAATAACTTGAAATTTTATTATATCTTCAAAATATTCTTAATTTATTTCTTTTATATATGTATTTATTTTTAGCATTTGTTTAAATGAATATTTACTTTAGTTAGCAATAATATTTAATCTTAGAAATTAATAATCTGCTTTTTCACCTTTCTAGGTTATGAATGAAATCATATCGGGAATAAGAATAATAAAAATGAATACATGGGAAAAAATATTTTCCAAAAAGCTGGAGAAAATACGATTTAAAGAAGTAAAATTCTTGAAAAAAAGAAAATACCTAGATGCTCTTTGTGTTTATTTTTGGGCTACTACTCCTGTTCTGATATCATTTTTGACTTTTACTATATTTGCCTCATTAGGATATGGTTTAACAGCTGCAAAGGTGATTTTTATGTCATTTTGATACTGAATTGTATAGCTGTATGTTAAGTTATTGCAAAAATAAAATTAATAACATATGTTTTTCTTTTTAAGGTTTTTACTAGCATAGCTCTTTTCAATATTTTAATAACTCCTCTCAATGCCATTCCTTGGGTTTTGAATGGTATTGTAGAATCCTGGATATCAGTCAAAAGAGTCAACTTGTTCTTGCAATTGCCAAATTTGAAGTTTGAAGACTATTATTCTGAATTAGGAAATGGTGAGGATATTTTTTGTTTATGAATATATCAACTATTTTATTGTGAAATTTTCAATTTATTGCCAATCAATATTAATCTAACTAAAAATATTGTTTTTTTTTATTTGTACAAAAATTGTTACTAAAATACTTTACTGACCCTCCCCCACTCCTGTTTTGTATGTGTGTGTGTGTGTGTGATTTAATCTGTAATACTTCATATTAGAGATAAAATACATTTCACTCTTATGTAAGTGTATGTGTATTATACCCTTTTTCTATAATGTTTAAAACATTCCTATGACAGTATATGTATGTGTATGAGATATATATGTATGTATGTGTATGTTTTGATTTATGCATTTTCTTTTCCTTACCCGAATGCTGGAATTAGTTTTATTTGATTTATAACTTTCAATAATCTGTTTAATAATAAATTGTCTCTATGCTTTTATGTTCTATGTCTCTGTGTTCATCTCTTTTCTATTATCATGGGTTTTTTAATTAAAATCTCTTAATATTTTTTAAATTGAACTTTTTGTATAATTTTATGGAAAATGGATTTAAATTTATATTTTGAAATGTGTAGATTGCAATCTGAAGTTAGAAATCTCAAATGGAGTATTTTGTCACTCTGGAGCAAAAAACAGCTTAAGATTTGAAGATAGGATTGTTAATTTTGAAAGAAATTCAGATGCACCTGATTATTTTCTTGGACCAATTGGCTTAAAATTATCTCAAGTAAATATTTTCTTCTTAATTCATAAGTAAGCAATGCCAATCTTATGTTTTTATTCAAAATAAATATTTTCTAAAAAAAATATTATTATTAAATATAATTATTATTAATAAGTTATATTATTATGGCCGTGAAAAAATATGTCCTTCTAAATTTGAAATTTAAAATGCATTGAGTTGTAATTATAAATATCATTTTATTTTGATTAAAACCATTCATAAATGATTCTGTCCCCTTCCTTTATCTGTAATTAATTAATACATTGGAAATCGTTTATTTTATTAAATAATAATAAAAGACAATTATAAATGTTTCATAATGTCATTTACAGGGTGATTTTGTGTGTGTTATTGGTAAAGTTGGATCTGGAAAGTCTTCCCTTCTTTCTGCCATTCTGGCTGACTTGAATTGTGTATCTGGTCAAATTAAAATGAATGTTTCCAAAAGGAGTATTGGAATAGGATATGTTTCTCAAGAAGCATGGATTCAACAGAAAACCGTTCAAGAGAATATCTTATTTGGCAAGACTCTAAACATCTTGAAATATAGAAAAGTTTTGGAAGCATGTGCATTGCTTGATGACCTGGAGGTTAGATTTTTTTTCCAAAAGTTTATTTTGTTTTAAATTTTAGTTATGTATTTTGAATTTTAAACTTGAATGTCATAAACAAAATTAATTTGAAATTTTTGTATCATCTGCTGTAAAATTTTCATGATTTTATAATTTTAATGCTAATTTTTACCTGATGTTTTATCTTTAGTTGTTTCCCCATGGAGATCGAACAGAAGTTGGAGATAAAGGAGTAACCTTGAGTGGAGGTCAGAAAGCAAGAATAGCCTTAGCTAGGGCTGCTTATCAGGTTAGGAATAATTTCATAATAATTGATTATGTAAAAGGAACTTTAAAATATTGTGAAAAAATAATTTTCAGAATAAAGTTTTCAGTAATGTGATTACTTACATTAAACATATTAGTACAAATGTTGAATGTTATTTATTCCTAACAAACATTACATAAACTCTGTTTTTTGTTTGCAGCATAAGTGTAAAGGAATCCTTCTTTTACATTTATTGAAGATTTGATATCAAAATCTTTCTGAGCTTTATGATTTAATTCTTTTCTGAAAACAAAAAGGAAAGTTAAGGAAGAATGTAGCAAGGGGTATACTATTTATATTCCCTCGTTGATTTGATTCTTTTTGTTGCCTGTATAGACCATGGTTAAGATTTCAAGAGAGAGTTTTGATTTGTAGGAAGCATTTTATACACATTTCTAAAAAAAAAAAAAAAAATCGAGTTTAAAAAATTCAGGCATTTTATGTACTTTTTATGTTTTACTTCTTTTATATTGTCCATGACCCAGCAATAAGAGCTGGATTACTTTAATGGTAGGTCTCTGAATCATATTTTGATGGTAGTAACTTTTTTTTTCTCTTCATTTCTGCATCGTTCTATAAGCATAAATGTTGTGATTATAGTTGCATATATAACAAGGAGTTATCTTTAAATTTTCTTATGAAAATAAGCATTAAGTAGTTTGAATTATCAAATTGATGGTTTATATAAAATTTGGTTTATTTGAAATTGCAACTTTTTTGTTGCCTTTGCAGAATTTTTTTTTCAAACAAAAAGTGCAGTTTGTTATTAAAAAAAAAAAATTTTTTTTCTTCATTTTTTAAAACTTTTCTTTATTTGTTGTTAAGATTTAAATGTTGCAAATACTGGAGCAAATATCCTTTTTTGTGGTTAAGGATTATAAGTTACAAATTATCTATATTCATGTACTGATTTGAATGTTCTTTGTTTTTGTTAAAAATTTGCAAAAGTTTCTATATGCTGTGAAATCTTTTCAGAACAATATTGTAGGAATATAGAAAAAAATATTATAGATAATTTAATCATTTGTGCATCTTATATTTGTATATATGTGTACTAACAAGGAACTAATTTTATAATAATTGATTGATCTTATAAATATGTACTGATATAAAACTGTATTTAGGAACTTCAAAGTGAGCACGGTGGTTATAAATAATAGTATAATAAAATATTAATAATAAATGCATAAAAGATTATTGGAAAAAGGAAAGCCATCTATTGCTGACTCTAAAATCATTGTTTCCAATAAAATTTTAATTTTTCAGAAATCATTGGTTTACAAAGGTGTAAGTTATGCATTCTCACCTAATGAAACTATATAGCTTTTCAATACCACCATTTATTGTACCTTTAAATCATTTTTATTTGCTATTAATTTTCCCCTACATTAAATTCTTTTTCCTTTCTTTTAATTCAAAAAATAACTATTATCAGCTAAAAAAATCCTATCCTTTTTTTTTTGTATTATCATTTTGTTTTTATCTTTGATCAATTTCCAAAATTATTTATAGCTTTTCTTCAAATACCATTATTTTAAATTACACTATTTAAATGTTTAACACTTGAAAATAGACTTCAAGGAACAAATGTTCAGCCCAAAATGATAGTGGGATTAAATATTAATTATTCCCCACCTCCCATTCTTTGCAACAATAGACCCCTATATCTTCCTGGTTATCACACATTGTAGTCTCTGAAGTATCACTTTCCTAAGGGATTTAAAAAATCACTATTGTACTGTACCAGCTTTCTAAAGAAAATTCATTATTGTAGAAATGTGCAAATAAAAAGTTATTATAGCTTTAGACAGGTTAAAACTGCATTAATAAACTGGAATTCCTTTAAGACAATAATTATATGCAGTTTTTACTGTACTGTAAAATTGTAGGTATGCATAAAATATTCATGTCAATTGTATATTGCAAAATATTTTATTTTTTTATAAATTTTAACTATTTGAATTTATTCTTATAATGATTATTTTGTTGTTTTCATTCATGAAGATGAAATAAATATATTTTTTTCATCTGTCTATTTCAGGATTTCGATATATATTTGTTAGATGATCCTCTTTCAGCTGTTGACACTCATGTTGCTGAACACATTTTCTCAAACTGTATTATGGGTATACTAAAAAACAAAACACGTATAATGTGTACACATAAAGTACAGTTTGCTGAAAAAGCTGACTATTTAATGGTTTTATCTGAAGGGAAAGTTATAAATTATGGTAAGTTTCTAAACTAAAATTCACTCTAAAAATTAACTGTAATTTTTGCATTAATAAAATAAATTGATAATAAGTCAGCAATGATTTTTTTACTTTTCTGTGAATTTGACAGGAGTTAAAATATGGTTCGAATCTGTCATTTTCCTCTTAAACAGAAGTTTTTAAAATTCAATAGCAATGTAACTTTTTGTAAAAAAATGTATGATCCAGTTTTAATGTTTCTATATTCAGCACAGTCATGCATATGCAATTGACACTATCATAGGAAAGTGATATTTTGCATTAACATTTCAAACTTGATATTAGCTACTGTGAAGCTTACATAAAGCACATAATTTCCTTACTCTTTTTCAAAATTTTAGTATACAAAATTTTAAAATATTTTGTATATTATACTTATTATTTAGGAAAAGTGAATCTTTCAATAAAAAAGCTTTTATTGATACAAAATGAAAGGAATCGCAATACTATTTTTTTCTGACATGTCCTTGCATATCTGTATGGATGAGAAAATTGTGTGTATTATTTGTCGTTATCGAAAACCGCCCATTTTTTAAATTTCTGTTTATCTATATATATGTATATCAAACTATACATAATCTCTGTCTATCTATTTATCAAACTTTTTTTTTGAAATCCTGAATTTAAATTTCTTTTTAATTTCTATACACGGAAAAAAATATTTTGATAAAAAAAATTTGAATAGTTATTGCAATTAATTAATGAAAGCTGAATGCTTTCATTAGAAGAAAAAAGTAATAATTTTTTTATCAATTCTTATTGCATAACAACTGTCAATAAATTGAAAGTCCTTATGAAAACTGATAAACATTTATTATGAATTATATTTTATTTTTAACTTTTGTTCGATAAATTCTATGCTTTTTGATCTATAAATTCCACTTTATTAGAGTAAAGTTTTATCTTTAAATTTAATTATATTTAAGATTGCTTATTATGAATATGACCCCTAAACAGAAATCTTTCAGTGTGAGAGAGATATTTGAATAATAAGAGTCAGAGAATACAAAATAAAAGTATGGCAATAAAAATATAACATTTTTGCAAGTGCAGTATTTACAATTTTAGAAAATCATTATTTGAGCATTAAAAAAATAACATAATTTTTTTTAAGTTTAAAAAATGTCTGCACATAATTGATTACAGTAAGAAAATGATGAAAAACTTATGATATCTATTTTTTTATATATATATATTTCTGCATATATGAATTTTTTTCTCAGACATTATCATGTTCAATACTTAGAAGTTCAACTGAATTATTTTGAAAAATATTGTATCTTCTTTTCAGCTCCTCCAAATCAAGCATTACAGTTTTACAGTTTAAATGAAGTAGAAGATATTGAATGTGAAGAGAAACCAGATATGCCAAATCTATCTGGTACAACATCATCTCTTGAAAACAGCTTGGCAGTAAATCTTATTCAAAAAGAAGAAAAGGAAGAAGGAGTTATTCAGTTAAAGGTTTATAAGGCTTACTGGCTAGGAGTTGGTACAGTTTTGTCAATGTCTGTTCTCCTATTCTGTCTCTTAATGCAAGGTAAAGTCTATGCAGATTTGAAAGAAAAATACATATGATATGATTATGATTATATGAATAATATTTAAAATATGTATATATTTATAATGCATATAAAGTGTTTTTTCATTTGATGTTTTCTTATCTGAGAAGTTTATTTATTTTTATTAGTGACAATACTTTTGTAATAAATCAGTAAATCTAATTATATCCATTTTTTCCATCAACTAAAAGAATCAGCTCCCTTTTTCTCTCTCTCTCTATATATAATATGGTTGAAGGATTTGCAGAATTGTTACATTAATGATTATCTATATTTTTAATGATTATCTATATATCTATCTATATTTTTATATTGCTATTAGGTTTTAAATTTCTTATTTATCCTCCCCCTAAAATATATACATTAAACTTAATGCTCAGAAGAACACAAAGTGCATTCTTCTGAGCACTTTCACCTGTTCATTGATACAGCACTCATTTGTATTTACGATATACAATTTTCGAATTATTGTAGTTAGCATCCATGTATATTTATATATATACATAATTATAACATATATTTTACATATAATATCGAATTAAATTTTAAGCAATTGCACATAAAGTGCAAATAAAAAATATTTTATTCATTGCTAAAATAAAAACCTGATAATGATTACCATAACCTTTTTCCGTAATGGTTTTACATTTTTTTTTTACATTTTCAACTTTTACTATATTGTGTGTACATGAATTTAACTACTTAGTTATTGCATAAAGGAAAGTGATATCAAATTATTCCTTTGAGCATAATATGTTGAAGAATAATTTTTACTATATTTTTGATACTTTAAATGATGTTCAGAATTGTGAAAATGTTGTAGCAATATTGGAAAGCATTTTAAACTAATAAGAGGCTGCTTAGTTTTTCTTTTTCTTTATCTTTTTGACGATACAGATACATATAGTTTTATTTGTGTTATCCTATTAATAAGAATAAAAGTGATCCTATACATATTTTGCCTATGTAACTTTTACATATTTTATCCCTTTGATTTCTAGGCTATTATTAATGTAATTTCCTCCACCACACACCTTTTTTTCTGTTTATTTCTTTTTTCTGATTGTTTAGCTTGTTAATTTATCTAGTTATAGAAATGGTAGTTGAAATTTGTAGTACTTTTCCATTAGTCAGGTGTAAATGTCGCCAATTGTGAACCAAACACGAATTTGGCAGAATTCTACATTATTTGGCGATTTTTTTCTTGCGCCTTAATAACAGAAAAGTACCAAATTTGCTAAGGTGTTAGGGAAATTTGTTTGTCTGACTCTGTTTTTAAAATTCCTAGTATTTATCTAATATTTTGTTTCCTAGTGTCGTAAAAAATTAGAATTATATTCATTCTAAATTAATATATGTTTTAGGCATAACACTGGAAAAAAATAAAGAATTTGTGAATTAATTTATCTCTGCCCTGATTCTATAATAGGAAAGCTATAACTTAACATTTCAATATTATACTTAGAATGATATAGTTACAACTACTTTCCATGGAGAAGAGATAAGACTGTAAATTAATTGACTAGTTTTGTATTAAATTCTAAGTCCCTAATATTCTAGAGTAAATAGTACAATTTTTATATCACGATTATCAAAATCAAATTTTGATTTCAAAATTTTTCTCTAATTTGAAATTCTTGTAATTGTTTGTTCAACCTATCATATAAACATAGCCTTTATTACTTGAAGTGGCTATATAAGATATAAATACTGTACAAACTGAAAAATTAGTGAAGCTTATATTTCAGCAAAGCTTATTTCATTCCCTTAATCTTTAATCAACATAGTTCTGAAGGAAAAGAAAAATGCATTCTATGGAATTAGAGAAATTCTAAAAGATCTCATTTAAGATAATGAAATTTAATAAAAGACAGTAACAAAGAATTTGTGAAAGAAATTTTTTATCAAAATAAAATATTAATAAAAATTGTTTATTAACATGCATGGGAAAAATAAATTTCTATTCTACTTAAAATTCTGATTATGATTGCAGTTATTTGTGATATAGTTCTATGATCTTTATATATAATTCTCTGATGATTGATGACCTTAATTAGTCTTTTATTTCATTTCCAGCTTCCAAAACAGTTTCTGATTGGTGGCTTTCATTTTGGGTTTCATCGAACCAACATGGAAATCGTACACTCAGCTTAGACACGAGTCATTTATATTCATTGTAAGTTTAAATAAATCAGTTAGCTGTTATGTAATTATTTATAAAAATTTATATGTATTTCTTTGAAGGCTGTTGAACTGAAGCAGTGTTTATAAATATAAAGAAGGGCAAAAAAAAATTATTAAAGTTTTTTTACAGTATAACCCATGTATTCTTTTAAAATATTGATATTTATGAGTATTATTTCTTATGAAGCATTCTGCAAAAATGTACAGTAAATAATATTTGCTTGAACATATATTATAAATGCTCATTTGTGAGCATAGTTTTTCTTTTATATTGTAAAAAAAATGAAATTTTCATTATAATTTATTCAAAGTATCTTTTAAAATTTGTTTCAATGATGCTGGCTATCATTGATATTCTTAATATTTTATCTTCAATGACGGTTTCTGTATTATTATTTGATGCTTCTAAATATTTTTCACAATTTTTTTCTTATTTAGAGAGGAGTTTAAACTGTTTGAAGACAAAGAGAGATCATTAACCTTTTACTTGTCCATTTATGGCTTTTTAGCTGGGGTCAATTCCATTTCTACTTTATTCCGAGCTTTTCTGTTTGCATATGCAGGAATTAAAGCTGCCATAGCACTTCATGACAGATTATTAAAAGTCATAATGAAGGTAAATTTTTATGGAATTATCTACTTGGAAAACTAATGAAGTAATGAAGTTCAGAGATTTTCATTGATCTTTTTATATAGATGGATCAAATTCACTTTCTTTCCACATTAGAATGTGTAATTTTGATGAAATTAGAATTTTGACTTAATATTCAAGCAATGTTTTTGTGCACTTGTTGATTTGTTATTACATTAAAGACTTTGAAATTTCTTTCTGTCATTAAAAATATTTAGTATATTTTTCATTAAAAGTATTTAAATGAAAATTTTGTTAATGTTCATTTAAAAAAAAAACAATGCAATCTTATAGCAAAAGTGTTAAAGTTTTATAAAAAAAATGTTTTATAAAAACTTTTTTCCCCTCATCTTTAGGGTGCAAGTAGTTTCTTTGATGTTACACCATTGGGTCGTATCATGAATAGATTCTCATCTGATATTTATTGCATCGATGATGCCTTCCCATTCATGTTGAATATTTTCCTTGCTCAAATATTTTCTCTTACTGGTTGTATTGTTATCACCTGTTATGCATTGCCATGGATTTTAGCTCCCATCACAGTTTTAGCTGTATTCTACTTTAAACTACAGGTAAAGAATTGTTTAATTTTGCTCTTGTTTTTACTTATTTTTAAATGACTTTTATAATTAAATTTAATTAATGAAAATATTATAAGGTAATCTAAATGCATTTAAAAATAAAACACAAACTTTTGATATAAATTGAAACCTTTCTGATTAATGAACTAAAAATAATTTACATTAAATATAGTATAGACACTGGAACAGAAATATTTTAATTCATTTTGATAGAGATGTTTTCATTCATATTTTTTTCTATTTGTGATTTTAATCTTATTGCAAACAAGCCAATAAAAATTGTATTAAAAAATATTCTTTAGAGTAGATAACAGCTTCATATTTAGTATGTCAATGGATCAGATTAATTCTAAATGGGGAACTCTTATTTCTACTTTATAAAAATATAGAAATAATTTTTTTTATTGGTGCATGGATATTTTATAAACACAACCTTCATATACTAATGTAAACAATAATCAATAAAATTAAGTGTTTTCAGGGAAGGGGGTATAAAGATGAAGACTCTTCTTCTTTTGCAAATAAATGTAATTACATGTGGCTAAAAGCATTTTTTAAAAAATAATTAATAATTTTTTAAGTCTTTGTCATGAATAATTTAATCAAGATTTCAACCTTTGGAAAAGGTACTACTCTGTGTATGCTCACAAGCCTTTTGTAAGGTGTCAAATGGGTAATAGCATTCATTAAGATAACCCTCTTTTACCAAATGGTGTATCTTCTCTAGATAACCTCTGTGGTTTAAGGCCAAATAAGTACATTCATGCATCACATCAGGATTCTATCTACTAGCATCATTATTTCTAAAGCGACATTTTAATGCAATTAATCTATATAATTTTTTTTATGTTGGAAGGAAAAACTAAAAAATTCACTTAATAAAAAAATAAAAAAAAACTTTACCTGTGACGGTTAATCAATTAAGGTGGTAGAACTTCAGTATCCAGTGAAATACTTTCTAAAACTTCTAATTTTGATTTTAATCACATTTGTTTATTTTTCTGCTTTTGTAAGTTTTTGAATTATTCAAAATGGAAAAAAGATAATGGAATAAGAAAAAGGTGACATAAAATGAACCATCAAGTAAGATTGGGATTACAAGGTAAAATTAACATCATCATCAAAATGTGCATTTTATATATAGTTGAATCATAAACAAAACATATTTTTCTCTCCCTCTGAGCTTGTAAGTGTCAGAGCTGTATTTTTCAAAGCTATGGTTTAGGGAATAATTGATTATTTGTTAATTTTCTTTTTTATTCACTCCCACCCATAGCTTACTTTCACTAACTTTATATATTTTCTTACATTGACGTTTTTAGGTTCTGTTTTCATTTCATGTTGCCCTGGTAAAAGTACTTTTGGTTTATTGAATGTTTTTATCCTTTGTTAGATATCACTCCCCAAAGAAGATGATTATTTTCTAGAATATTATTCAAATGAACATTTTAGAAACATAGATCAATTCTCATTATTTAAAGTAAGAAAAAGCTGCAGATCCTCCAAACATTATATACAGCTTTTTATGGGTGAAAAATCGAATATAAAAAATGCAAGTACTCTATATTGGATCTTCACATAGAAAAAGTAGTCAAATATCATCATGTAGGAAAAGCCAATATCATTTAAAAAATTTTATAGCATTGCTCATTTCTGAGCTGAAGACACATGACTTCTGCACTTCAGGAAATTTTCCTTTGAATTATTTAGCTATTTTTAAAAGGAATTTTAAACAAATATTTAATAGTACAAATTAATATATTTTAGACATATTTTACAGCGATATTACAGGTATACTTCGAGAGAACTGAGGAGGCTGTGCAGTATTAGTCTTTCACCAATTTATGCTCATTTTTCTGAAACCCTGGATGGTCATTCCACTATAAGAGCTCTATCCGCAGTGTCAAGGTAATATCTTACATACTTTTTAAAGTCACTGTGTAAATAAATCCAAATTCAGTCTCACATTTTTGAAAAGAAGTAAATTACTATTTATATACAATTCTATAATGCTTATAATAAAAGGTAAATGGTAATTAATGGATATTATTGAAAACAAAAAATATACTATCCTATAAATTTGCATAATCTATAAAAAACACAATTGGCTTTTTATACAAAAAATTACATTTTATATATTTAAAGTTTAAAATCTAGCTGTTATTTTCCACCTAGAAACAATATGTTATAATTATTTATTTTTAATAAATATAATTTATTATGCTATTTTTTTTTTAATTTGAATCTTTTAAATCAGAACATCATAAACCTTTTTTACTCTTAATCTTTTTTAAAGTAAAAATAGCCTTTGGCCCCAATTTCTTCAGAATAATTTTATCCAATCTTTAAACTTGAAAATACACAAGAAAGAAATAATAATTAATTACTAGAATTCAATTTGATTGAAAATCAGCAAATTTCAATGAAATATCTTAACTAAATATTATTTTTATAAATACTTTTGATTATAATTAAAGATTCTAAAAAAAAATTTGTAAGCTTCATAAAATTTTCTATAGACTTAATAATATATATTATATGTAACTTCAACTTAAGTTTTAACTCATAGTTTAAGAAGTGATAATCGTAAATGTTTATTTGAGACCGATTCAGATCAGTGGATTTTTAAAAAATTGATAGAAATCGCATTTATTCTTTCATTATTCAACAACATATTAAATGAATGTTTGGAAAAAATTATGAACTTTAATTATTATTGAATGTTTTGCTTTATCCACTTATGATTGTCTTAAGTTTTTTAAGGAGAAAAGAAGCCAGATTTAACATGTTTCACAGTTAGCATTGCATTAGTAAAGATAATAAATAATTGCATATTTCTACATTTTTTGAAAAATAAAATAGAATTTGCTTTTGCGTGGATCATTTAGGGTTTTTTTTTTAGTTCTTTTCAATTTTTCTTTTTAATTGAAAAAGCAAATCTAAATGATTTATTGGTTATTATAAAAGAAAAAACAAAAATAATGTGAGGGTTTTTTTTTTTTTTTTTTCTAAAAATCTGGGACTGATAATTAATGATTTTGTTCAGTTGTATTTTCATGCAGAGAAATATTCAGCTAACTTTTGTACCAATTTCTTAATATCATACTGATGTAAAATTTCTGTATATTTGGTTTTAAAATCAAATACACCTGTTTCAATATTAGTCACAGGTTGATTTTGATTAATATTATGGCAAAATAGGCTTCTTACTCTGTATTTAGTAAGCATAATCTCATGGTGATTCTCCCGCAACTGCAATAGAGAATGAACTTTATTTTTATCCCCACACTGGAAAAAGGATAAATAATTTCAATTTGTTTTCTGGTGCTATTTTTGTACATTTGTTTCCTTTCTATAAGTTAGAAGCCATCAGAGTAATGAATTAATGGATTTCTTTCATTGGAACAGAAACAGACAATTACCTTACCCATTTAAAAGGATTTGAATGGCCGTTTCTATTAGATATTTTAATATTATATCTGTTTTAAAACTTCCATATTCCAGATAAAAGTAGCCATTAGAAGAAATGACCACTATGCAAAGATGGCCAATTTTTACTATATATGAACTATTAAAATTAATTCAAATATGACTTCTGTATTTCATTTCTTGTCTACAAATTTTGTTGTTTTCATTTCCTGTTATTTTATTCACATCAACAATATTTTGTTTCAATATCAGCAATTTTTTTGATAGCTCAGAATATTTTTTTCTTTACTTTTCTATTTTAATTTCTAGAAAAATTTTATACTAATTGTTGATACGATTACTATTCTCAATTATTCAAGAATATATATTAACACTACTGATATACTCAATGGTAAACTCAATATTATTCATTATTATTGTGTACTGTAGAGAATAAATCAGCTTTACATTTTTTCTTTATATTGGGTCAAGTAAAGTAGCTTTCAAATTTTTCTTGTAAAATTTATTTAGATATTCTGTAATCTGAAAAATCTAGTAAAACTGAGAATTGAACAAAAATATTGTTGTTTTCTCACATGTATAACTTAATTTTTTGTTTATTAATAATTAATATTTTAGAAATTTTTTCATTAAAGTATTTCAAATACTTTGAAAACTTTATTTTGAAATATTTTATGATTTTAAAAATATTGAAAGCTTGGCTGTTATAATTTTTGTTAGTATGTTGCATTTTAATTTTAATTAAATGTTTAACATTGTTTAGATTCCAGAAAGAAAATATGGAACGAATTGATTCCAATTTAAGAGCTTGTTTAGCTACTGCTGCTGCATCTCAGTGGCTTAATCTACGTCTTCAGTTTATAGGTGTTATCATTGTAACAGCTGTTGCTATTATTGCTATGTTACAAAGGGAATATGGCAGTGTGGATCCAGGTATGATAATCAATTTTATTGCTTCATTGATTAATTTGATATAATTATATCTATATATATACAGCACTAATGTGTTTGCCACAGAGATCCTTCGTAATATTTATATCAAATGGCAGCAGTCAAATATAAACAAATGGCATATAAACATTGAAAACTGTGTCGCTGAAGATCCCAATTTATCATTTCAATCAAAATATTTTCAGACCTTTTCATTAAATGTTTTTTAAAGCTGCTCTTAATCTAATGCTTCACTAATTGATGGAATTGCTAAATGTTATTTGAAATATTCAAAAGAAAAAATCCATTCAGTGAAAGAAAAGAAAATTTAAAAGAAAAGAAAATAATAAGATCAAACAAAAGCCTATTATTTTCATTTCTATTTTTAGCAGAAGCCAATGTTCTAACTTTGTTATCTAAATTATTATCTATCTCTTCATATTGTTATCTAATTAGATTATCCTTTCTTTAATCAGATGGATTCTCAATATCAGGTATGAGTCATAGCAATGAATATATTAAATAATCTGAAATAAAGTTTTTGGAACTTTTCCAAACTTTTAGCATCATATGCTTCCCAATTTATAAGTTCTAGTTTATATTAAAAGATAGTTTTTAACCTTGTAATTTTGAATTCGCTCTGACTTATGTAATTTCATATTATAGATCTTTCTATATATGGATCCTATCTTTCTCAAACCAATCTCTTGGATATATTTTATAAATTATTAACAGAAATTGCATGTTGTAGAATCACTAATAAAAGTGAGATAAAATGAATATAAATATTATGTGATTAAATTGGTTTGGTCTAATTTTATCCAAGCTACTATTATTTAAATAAAGAATAATGCATCAGTATATGATCAATCTGGACTTTTGCAATATGATGATAAAACTTAATGCAAGAGTAAAGTGCCAAATCACCATATTCGAAAGTCTTTTGACCAAGACTTACTATTATTGGCAAAATTCACTGTAAAACACACTTTTGATTTCTAAATGATTATCTGCTATTTGCATTTTACATTATATATTAACAAAAGTAATTGAGATACAAATACCTACAATCT
The DNA here is from genome assembly GCA_026543865.1 of Argiope aurantia. Taxonomy (NCBI): domain Eukaryota; kingdom Metazoa; phylum Arthropoda; class Arachnida; order Araneae; family Araneidae; genus Argiope; species Argiope aurantia. The sequence continues at coordinate 47,812 of JAPMOR010097217.1, read as the reverse complement.
GTATCTATATTAATAAGAAAGATAAATGTGTGCGTATGTTTTGGCATTCTACAGAATGACCTACCTGCCGAATTTGACACATGTATATCTTCAGATCAGAAATGTGCATCACAGAGATATTAAAAAAAAAATTAGAATTTTAATTAAAATAGCGTTTTTCCACAATAATTTCCGGAAATATTACTGCACAAAAATGAGTTTTACATCATTTTAAAATACAAAAAAAAGTCTTTAAAAAAACAATTTAAATCATCATGGATACTGCTGAATTCTGGAAATTTTCATAAAAACTTTTTTTATTTAATTTCCAACATATTGTTGAGTTGAAGTTCAAACCATTTTCATTGTTTCATCAACTATCTGATTGCTTGATTTTTTTCCATTGTTGAAAATAAGGAACAAAACTAGAGAACAAGATTTCTGTTTAATATCTATGTAGTTAAGACATGTATATAAAATGTAATTAAAGTATTGCAAAATTTAGAAGATAGATGAACTGGATATTTAAATTTTTAATAATGCTATAATATCATGGGACTGATATTTCTTATTATTTTTTTTTTGTTTTGGTTATTATAATCCTTTTAAAGACACAAAAAGTAACTTAATTTTAAATTAATGTCTTCTAATATTTAAACTGCCACCTTTTGAAACGTATTTTGAAGTATATTTAAAAATATGATTTTTCAGCTAGCCTTTAACTGAAGTAAAAATCATGGAAATAATGATTTCAAACAGTAGAATTGAATAAAAGTTTTCTGTTTTAAGGATAGTTTATTATTTTTGCCATCGTGTGGAATTCCTCCAAAGTATTTGTATAATCCTTGGCTATATTTGAGATTATTGCATCTAATCAAGAACAACTCATAGGATAGAGTTTTAAAGTTAAATTAAAATGAATTTCTAACTTTTTTTCATTCTCCATGATAAATTTTTTTACTTGAATAATTTTTAAATATTGCAGGACTCGTAGGGCTTGCTTTGTCATATGCATTGTCAGTTACTGCATTATTGAATGGCTCCATCACTGCCTTCACAGAGACAGAAAAAGAAATAGTTAGTGTTGAAAGAGTGATGCAATATATTGAAGGAATTAAGATAGAAGAAGATATATTTTCTCAGCAGGTAATTTATATCGTTTTAAATATAAATTACTCAGTATAAAATAAATAACATGATGCTCTCAAATTTTAACTTGGAAAATGCCTTTTTTTATAAATATGAATTCAGATAAGTAGCTATTTAATAAAATCTGTAAATCTCATGAAAGATTGCTTATTACTGTGTATATTACAGTAATATTGTGAGTAATAATTTGGGCCATAATTCTTTCACCATACATTTTGATAATTGTGATAACTTTGTTTAGTTGAAAGCTATTAGAACATTTAAATTATATAAATTTTAACAAAAAAAAAGCATTCCTTTTAAATGATTATTATTATACTGTTACAATTTTAGCTGGAAATATTTTGAGAATTTTTGAGGCTTTGAATTGTGACCTTTACTTTCACAGCTTTATTGAGATGAACTGTATTGTTCATTTCCTTACCAACTTGATATATTTAATGCGGTTCAGACAATAATTAACCAATAGTAAATAGACATACTTTGATATTTGTTAAAAATATATTTGTCTAGGATTATGAATACGCTACATTTTTTTTTCACATTTATGATTATAATACATAATTATACTTCACAATGTATATTGAAGTATAGTTGTTCTCTCAAAACCTTTAGAAAAATTTCTTTATTTCTTTTTGTAAAAATTCATACTGTTGTATCTTATTTATCTGCTAATATTGTTCAAAATTATTTATATTATCTGTCAACTAATAAATTAGAACTGATTAAGTTTTGAATAGTCAACTACAATTAACTGCTTCTGCATAAATTTGTAATAATATACTCAATTTCCATTCTTAATTATGTATCCAATTTCAGCTTTGTAAAATTATTTTTTATTTTAATAATGTTCTCCACCACACACCTTTATTTTTTCTGTCTCTCTCTCTCCCTCTATTTCTTTTCTTATCTTGAAGGTGTATACTTAATATTTTTTATGTAAGAATATTCTGCATATTTCAGGTTTTATGGCCCCTTTAATTCAATAGAAAGTTATCTCACAGAAATGTGGATTCCCAATATTAGATATTAGATTCTAATATTAACTTTACTTATCTGTTCTAATAGTTTGTTCTTTGGAACAACAACAGTATCCTTTTTATCACTGTAATAAAATACTTATTTTTGAAAGAAAAAATGAAATTCTGATGAAACAAAGTACAGACATGCAAAAAAAAAGAAGGAAATCAAGTATGACATTCACAATTGCATATTAACATTACCTTTATAGACATCTGGGTGCTGCATATCTGCCTGAGTTTGATACCCTACAAATATTGAGCTTCTACCTAATGATAGCAAAAATTGCAGAGTATATTTTTCTATAAAAGATTTTTCATAAGATCTGAAATCAGGTTGGTTAAAATGAAATATTAAATAATGTAGTCATGCTTTTTAAATTGTAGTAACAGAGGCGTACATATATTAGATGACTCTCAGGACAAATACTAAAACAGTGCCTCCTTCTTTCTTTTTAAATTGGGATCCTCATGCTCTCCTCACTCCTAAAAAATGTTATATTAGGAAAGAGAGAGTTCGAGTTAAGCCTAATAGTTATATTAAAAACATTTTTTAGCTAATATGGCCTAGTTTGTGATCAATATATCTTGATTATTCTTAATTAAGATATAATATTCTTAATAATTCTTAGATTATTTAAACTTTATAATGGAATAATATATTATTTATAAACAATTATTAATAAAAATATAGTTAAAATGTGTGGAAGCAGTTCAAATTTTGTTTTAATTATAATTACATACAAATTGGAGTTATAATTCATCATTTATATAATCAATTATAAGTTATCATTTTAAAGCACCCCTTGAAATATCAGTATCATTGGTCCCAATAAACTTATTCTGGCTTTGAGAAAATCAATAGAATGCATCTACTTTTATATTTTTGTAATACATCAAATAATTATTCGAAATTATCATGTAAGTTTTTTTTTAATGGTTTAAACTATAGATTTATCAAGCATTTTCTGAGCAAATTAAGCAAAAGTACATTAAAAACTTTCGAAATGATTTTAAAAACATTTTTATGATATCTCATTATGAAACCTTTTAGAAAAGAAATTTTCTGTATTTAAGGACTATTATGCAGTTATTCTTTTTATTTTAATATTGAGTTGAAAATTCAAATAAAGTAGGCTTTTGAAACTATAAAATGTGGTGTTATATAAAGAAAATATCCTTCAAAAATAATAAAAAAAATCAAATTAAATTTATGAAAATAATTTAGTAGTAAATGCTGCATTATTGAAAATTTGAAAATATTAGTAAGTGCTGCTTAAAATATTTAGTTTTTATTCCAAATAATAATAAGAGAATTTAATTTGAATTCAGAAATATTATTCTGGAATTTAATATAACCTGCAAGCCAAGAATACTGAATTTAAAAAAAAAATAAAACAAAGAAATCAGTGTGAAACTTCAAAGGTTACATTATATTTATTAGAGTACATGAAAATATTTAACATTTTTAGGCAATGTATATTTATCTTGAATTCAATGAGATTATTTAACGAAAGAGAAGTTGTTCATTTGATTATTCATTGGCAAACATTGTGCAACAATTAAGTGATTATTAATTGAAGAACTCAACTTGAATCAGTTTGCCAAAATAATCCTAACAAAGAATACATTTTCAAATATAATGATAATATTATGAACCAAAGAAAAAAGTTTTTTTCTATACCTGACATTTTTATTATTAATCAAGTTTTTTCTGGTTCTTCTCATCCAGTGTAGTTTATAGCAATTCTAAGCAAATTATTAGCTATTTCAAAATACTATTCATTTTTTTTCTTCTGATTAATAGGAATGTTTCATGAATAGAAATATAACCTTCTGATCTTATTTATATTAAGTCTATTTTAAAGTTTAATTATCAAATATTACATTTTTATAGTATGGAAATAAATCTGCTTTAGCTAAAATCAAACATATATATATATTCAAATGTTCATAACTTAAATTTCAGTTTTAGTTGCAATGTGCATATAAGAAACTTTAATGGAGATTTGAATCACAAATCTTGAAGATAACTCAACATATCGCTATTCTAAATTAAGAAAGAAAAAAAATCACCATTTTTTTAAGGAGTTTTATTTCAATTCTGAAAATTAAATTTGAAGAAAATTCTTTTCCTTAAAATCAACTAATTCATTCCATAATTTTGCACTCTCTGTAATGGCATTTCCTGCCTGTGCTTCCTTAATCACACCAATGTATAGCAACATATGAATTCATAATTACTGTATAAATTATAAAAATATAATTATGAAAATTTTATATATATATAATATGTAATTAAAAAAATTTTAATAAAATTATTGTAATTAAAATATTGAAAAAATGTATAAAAATTATTGTTGAAAACTTAAGAATATTTTAAATTTTGTTGACTGAAATCATTTATTTAATTTTACAATGATCTTGGCTACATAATTTGATTCAAAATCATCTGTATGATAAAATAGAAACTATGGTTATTCTTTTCCAATTCTATTATAATTGTTTAGCAGATTACTGAGAGTTAATTTTGTTGACAGCTTTCTTAATATTATACTATTTTGTAAGTTAGGTTTTAGAGACAAGAGTACATATATAAGAAATGTTCAATTAAATAACAAATATTATCAGAAATTTTGAAAATATATAATAATAATTTTTTAATTTGATTTAACTTCTCACTTTTTACATGTTGATTTAATTTTCGAAGTCATGAAGCATCTTGAATTATCAATCAAAAAATTTGTTCAACATGGATATATGTCTAAAAATTACTCCAACTACTCAAACAAAATAATTTACACATTGATTCCATAAAAAACTGACTGTGAAATCATTAGAAAAGTTTATATTAAATATTGTATCATTTAAGTAATATAAAATATTTTCTTGAAAAGTAGTGACCTTTTCAGTGTCTATTTAATTTAGTTATCATAAACCGTGTGAAATGAGAAAAAAAAATCATTGATATTCATTTACACATTAAAAAAATTCTATCTTTCTCTCCCCCTCTCTCTCTCTATATATATAGAATTTAATAATTATATATATATTTATTTATATATTTGATAATTTGATGTACAAACATAAGTTAATTAATATCAGTATTGTTCTAAATAAACTGCTCCGCCCAAAAGTCACAGAAAAAAATCCTGGAACTCTCATGTAAAATGCAGCTTGATAACATCAGTTTTTTTCTTAAATGTAAGTTGGGATTTATATATATATTTTTTTTGTAGCCTCCATTTGCCTGGCCTTCTCATGGAGTGATAACATTTGTCAATGTTAGTTTGCGCTATCGAGAGTCTTGTCCATATTCTCTAAAAAATGTATCTTTTGAAACTAGACCAGGTGAAAAAATAGGGGTAGTTGGACGAACTGGATCTGGAAAATCAAGTTTGATTCAAATACTTTTCAGAATGGTTGACAGCTTTAAAGGTGCAGTACTTATAGACGGTGTCAACATTTCTAATTTAGAAATGCAGAAATTAAGGTAAGACATTTTATATGCATAAACTGAAAAAAACATCGCAATGAAACATTATTTTCTTATCTAATATATATAATCTTCATGAGTTGTAAGTTATAACTGATATAAAATAATTGAAGTTAATTTTCAAATTTTATTAATTTTGATGACTGTATGAATATTTGTAATAATAATATTCATGTTTAATTTTAAAAATGCAGATATGCAAGGAAAGACAGTCTGGAAACTCAGAATATGATTTTAAAATGCTATTGTTTTATTGCAAATACAATGGAGATATTTTTGTAGATTCACAAAATTTTAAAGAATGAAAAATTTTCATGTGGGAATTTTGTAGATTTTTTTAAAAGTATCCAAATTTTTAAAATAAAATAATTGCAATAAATAAATTATTTTTTACATTTGTTTTTTTACAGTAAAGAATTTATTCATTAAACAAGCTTGATATACAGCCTCAGAGATTATGCGCATGTGTTATTGATTTAATTAAATATCTTTACGCACTAACACTAGGAAACGAATCACTTCTCCGTTTTCTGAAGTGTGAATTTCATTATTTTAGACCAATGAACGTCTGTCTTGAAGAAAAGCTATTTTATTCATGATGATCATTGAAGTACTCTAATATAATGATATTCAAAGCTTTCAAAATTACGTTAGTTTTGAACATAGATTAATACATTTCTTTTGTTTAAAATGTTAATGTGTCAAGAATATTTTAAATATTGTTGGGAAATTGTATGTAGGGCTGAGAAATGGTGTGAAAATTTAAACTCTTTAACTATATATATATATTACTTTAAGTAAAAATGATTATATAGGGCATTATACATCTACCTAACTTATATGGAAGACACTTAATCCCTTTTTGTGCAAAAACTATAAACAGGGTCACAACCAGATTTTGTTTTTATTCTCTCCTCAAGTAAATTATTTCAATTTCAGTAGAGGGAGAGAAAAAATATATTACTTTGTTCGATAGCGGAAAAATGACTGCCTTCCAAGTAACTTGTTAATGTTTGAAAATTATATTCAACAACTTTTCATTTATAAGAAAATGAAGTTATTTAACTGTTTTTGCACTACTGCTCTCTGTTGCATTTGTTATTGCTTCCACAAGCTTTTAGGAATTAAATTTGCAATTTCTCTCTGAATTTCATTTGGTTTGTGGCTCCATCCCGATTTCACTAGAAAAATCAGTTGTTGAAGATTTGTAACAATAAGAGGACCTCTTACTGTTCGTATCTCTTCACAAAACTTTTCACAATCAAAATGCCTGGAGAATGGAAGCTTTGTTCTTTCTCTGGTAAAAGAGTGTGACTAGAAACTCTTGATTTAGTAATGTTAGTGCTATGGGTATTTAATAATAATAAAAGTAAAGTCTTCCTGTATTACATTTATAACCAGGAGAATTTGAAATGCTTTCAATTTTATTCAAATTATTAGTACCGCTATGCTATTTTACTTCTATCAATTAAAATATGAGCTTTCTAATCTTTCTCAGTTCGTAATCTCATATTCAGGAAAATATTGGTTCAAGTTTGTATTATTATATGCTCATGCAATTAGATTCATGGTAAAGAAGATAGTTTTACAGATAACTGTAACGGGTAGTCTACGGTGCCCGATCCATAACCCTTGATCTTAGCGATTTTGATGATAAAAATGAAAGTTTCTGAAACTGCTGGAATTTTGGAGATATGTCGATTATAACAAAGATACAATATTCCTCTAGAGCATTAGACGTCCGGTCATGGGAGCTATAAAAGGCATAACTAAGAGTCAATAGTCAATTCAGTTGTGAGAAGGAGTGGTCGAGTGAATTCTGCCATCAGCTAGTTTTCTCTATGCATTTCATGCTGTTACTCTTACTTTTGCTTGTGTGTTGATGATTTCTTAAGTGCTGTTTAGTGTACATTTCGTCTGTTACTATGATTTCTTGTTTTCTTGCAGGATAAAATGCTGTTATCCTTTGTTGAGCCTGCTGGATTTTTTTTTTCTTACCGTATACCCATTGGGTGAATTTATTACGTAGCAATATATATATATATATAAAATTTGTTGTGATCCCACCAGTAGTTTTTTTTTCATAGCAAATATATCTAAACCTTTCCTGTTTAGACATTTGCTATGACGCATTGCTCTCTATATATTGAAGAGATTCCATTTCAGGTTAAATATACAACCTCGGGGGGGGGGGGGGAATCAAGTAAACTATCACACTTTCTTTCAGCAGCTGTGAAAAACTGAGATTATATAAATATATAATGTAATGAAAGTATGGTTTTATTGCAGTGATTCTTTGTTTCATTTTTCAGGTCTAGTCTGTCAGTTATCCCCCAACAGCCTTTTCTGTTTAGTGGCACCATTCGTGAAAACTTGGATCCTCACTTTTTAAAAAGTGATTCTCAGATTTGGAAGACCTTAAAAGAGTGCCACATGGAAGAGAAAGTGCTGAATCTGGGAGGATTGGATGTTGAAGTGGAAGAACAAGGTCAAAATTTCAGTATCGGGGAAAGACAGCTGCTTTGTTTGGCTAGAGCTCTCTTACGGAGATCCAAGGTTTGTACTTCGCTGTTTTATATCTTTATGCTTTAAACTTTTCTCTTAAATGCGTATTTGTTTCATTTTTATGGTATGGATGTTTGGAGAATAGGTTTTGGATCAATTATTTATATATCATCTGAATATAATCCCAAACTATAAAATATCAAGTGTGTAATAAGAAAATTAAACACTTTTTAAACACCTTAGTTGTAAAAAAAACAAAAACACTTTACAATCTCACTACACACATTTTCTAATGCACATTCTCAAATTAATCGAATTAGCACCTTATTAAGACAAACAAAATCTATATTTAAAGTTCCTTGAGAGCTGAAATTGCTTAGAAGTTAGGGCCTAAAAAGTGATTCTGAACCCCTAAATTTGACTTTCTAACATTAACAATTTATGTTGTCAGTTTTGAAAAAAAAAAAAATTAAATCAAATTTTTACTTTTCTGTCATTTTAACAGTTTGAAATTATTTAAATGCATATGGAGTACAAATTAGAAGCTTGATTAAAATTAATTAAATAAAAACAAGGAAAAAGAGAGATTTAATGGCAGCATTATGTAAAAATGATCAGTTAAAAAAAATTTCAGAAATTGTGTTTTTTTTTATAGTTCTTTTGAATATACTTAACATTTAAATTTCTTGCTCTTAACTTTAATAATTAATGCTGTGCATTGTTCTGTCAATCAGAACAAACTTTTATATGTATATAGGTATTTCAGTTGGAAACAAACAAAAATGATGCTCGAGTTAAAAAAAATTGTTTAAAAAATCTAAAGCTCTGAAGAATAAAAGTTTTGAGAAACTTACTTTTTTTTATTATTTCTTTAAAAACCAAATTTAATCATATATATATATATATAAGCAAAAATTTGGCGAGATTTATCTAAAAAATAATAATTTTCAAAAGGATAATGGTATAAAAAGGGAAGGGGAGTGCGAAAAAAATTATGATTATTGAAAACTCATAGCTTTAAGTTAAAATTTCATCATACTGGAGTTTATGCAGTCGACTAATATAATTGCATACCACAATTATTTACAATCCAGGATAGTACATTAAAATCCCTCTAATAAATCGTTCAAGGGATTGTTCCAAAACGACATAGTAACGAGAATGATGATCGAATGTATAATGTATGAAAGACGTTTTATTGTAAATGTTTTAAAGCACTTCTTCCTTACTCAATATCTCTTAGGTGCACCAAATTCATTCTGCTGTATTCCTCTTTTCCATTGTTTGGACCTATCTATGTAGTCTTCTTTAACAAGTTTATAAAAGGTTAAATATGCATTTATCAGACATAAATAAAATAAATACTTCACCAACTAAAACACTAAAAATTGAAGCACGAAAATTTTTCGAGTAGCAGCCAGTATCACATAGTACGTATTTCGTGCTGCTCTTACGGGATAACCATTCCAATATTTCAATAAACGACAAATAAGAGAGAAAGAGGGTCGAGAAAAAAAGGTTATCAAGTATGTCTTAAGACATGTATTAAAAAAATGATATTTTTTCCGACAAAAAAATAACATCAATCTTCTTTTTCCTGTGAGGATAACTCGAATAGTAAGCATATGCGATCTTCCTACCCAAATTGCAGACTTTAAATGATGCATTAATGTTGCTTGTTTTTGCGCACCAACTGATATACTAAAAGTATGCAAAATAAAATTCGAACAATAATCCAAAACTGAAATGTAGAAACAGCTTGGACAACAAACAAACTTTATGATAATTTTTTAAAAATCTTTTTAACACATTTTGTGACGTTGACGTCACAGTTTCAAAAATCACGAAAAACAAATGTGCATTTTGAGTGTTTTGTGCTTAGTATTAAAGTGCGCAGGTGACTTTCTTTACTACATCAAAAACGTTCTACAACATTCTAATTTACATTTATTCCCTATCTTATAACGTTTTCGATATAGGAATGCTAATTTCAGAATTCCCGCTGGGTGGCGCTGTAAATTATTTTTATCATATAGTGCGTAAAAGTTTTGCTATATCTAGGCTCTACGTCCATCCTTATATTGGCTGTTATTTAGAAGTTATGGAGCAGTGTAAGGATTCTGACTCCTCTATAATAGAATATACCATATTTATAATAGGGATACTACGGGGGCTGTCTAAAAAGTATCCGACCTTCAGTTTTCTTGTGTACGGTAATGATATTTAGATGGCACCACTGTGCACAGTGGAAGAAGACAACTAACTTAATGCACTTGCTTGAATTTTTTATCCTTATTCGAGTGTGTCTGTCGCTGCCTGATGGCCACTGAATAAGATGCTGTCATTTTTTATTGCTCTCAAAATGACTGAATAAGCAAAGATATTGCATCAAAATTTGTCAAAATCTTGATGATTCTCAAAGCGAAATAATTTGTAAGATTCAGCAAGTGTTTGGAGACGATTCTATGGGATTAACACAAATGAAATGCTTTTAATTGATTCAAAAATGGCCGTGGCAACGAAGATAAACACCATTCCAAAAGAAGTCGTCCAGGAGTGTTTTCGGCAGTGGAAAGATTGGTTAGGGGCTAAGTGTGTGAAGGTGCAAGGGACCCAATTTGAAGGGGAATAGGTTCCCAATTTCGTCACGTAAGTGATAATTTTTCCTTGCCAAAGGTCGGATATTTTTTAAACAGACCTTACATTATATATATATATAATATATATATAAAATTTTAATTACTTTATTATTTTTACATAAAAAATGTTACTGTAAATTTACTAACAGACTCCCCCTTTCAATGTCAGAAGCATGAAATAGGTTATTTTCAAATTCTAACTATTCTTTTTTTAGATTCTCTGCATGGATGAAGCTACAGCGAGCATAGATTATCATACAGACAGTTTGATCAGGCATACTGTTAGAATGGCTTGTAGACGTTCAACCATTCTAGTGATAGCTCATCGAATGGAAACCATTTTAGACTGTGATAGAGTGATTGTTATGAAAGAAGGTCATCTTGTTGAAATTGATAAGCCATCAACTCTTCTGTCAAATCCCAAATCAGAATTTTATGGATTAGTTTACAACAAAAATGAGTGATATTATCTCAGCTTTATCTCATATTTGCATTTAGACATTGTTTTGTTCATTTCAGAAAAAAGTACAAAGAAAAAATGATAAAATAAGCATTTACATATACAAATGACACAACATCCAGATCAATCTATATGTATGAGAAATATTCTTGTACTTACAACTTTTTTGCATAATTTTTTGCTCTTTAAATTATTGAAGGAATACAAATTGTATTCAGTTTCATAAAATTCGTTGATTAATGAATTAAAGATATTGAAACATTTTATTTCAAAAATTTTATTCCTAAGTAGTGTGTAGTTTAGCTAGAAAATAGTTCTTGTTTCACTAAACTCCAACAAACAATCTAACTAAATATTGTACTGAAAATATTAATGATAATTGTTCTAAATTGAGACACCTATATGCCAGATATTATTTGCTAGTGGAAAAAAATAATATATATAAAAGTTGTAATAAGACTAATGCATGCATTATACAGTTTCACATTCTGTTTTTTTACATTTATTGGATATAGTATATTGTTAGTTACCAAGATTATTATATGCTTGTCATTCTGAAAATGAATTTTATATTTGAATTTATGTATAACAGAATTCAAGGAAATTCCTGTACATAAAATATGTATTTTATTTTTATTCAAAGTTGCAAAATTAGTGATTTTCTAAAGGAAAAAGCTTGTTTAAAATTAGATTCATTTTTAAAATGAAGATTACACTAATTTATGTGTCTTAATTGAAACAAGATAGTATAACAATCTACTTATTTTGGTTAATTTTGAAGATATATATTAAAAACAAGATTTTTTTAAATTTTATTTCACTCTATTCCTCCTTTCTTATCAGATTTTCAAAGCATTAGAAAATCATAGTTACTTCAACATTGCATTTTATTTAGATAGTGATGCTTATAGATCAATATTATCTTTGCTTATGAAATGCTTTGTCTTTCAACAATCAAGATGCCTAATTATTGCAAATTCTATTAAGTTTATATTCATAGTTTAACATCTCATATCTGCTTTCAATTCTCAAAAATGACAAAGTCATAGAAATTTGTAATTTTAAAATTTTTTTACTGATAAGAATTTTATACAGTGTGTGTGAAAACTATAAGGATAAGAAAAAATAGGATTAATAAATTTAAAAATGGAAAGTGCATTTTTATATAATATTAAATTGAAATACTAATAAAAGAAGTCAACAAAATGCATTTGTTAGCATTTAATAGAACTAACCAAAAAATATTATTTTATCCAATGCAAATATTTAAAAACTAAAAATAAAACAATGATTTAATATTCTAGTTGATCCACCATTAATTATGACAATCATGACCTAGTTTTGAATAAATATTTATTAAAAAAATATCTGATATATTGAGATATGTTCTTGAATTTTGTGAAAAGCTTCTACATGTTCTAGATATTAAAAAAAATTTTAAAAATCAAAAATACAGAGGTGAAATCTTAAATAAATTCATAAGAAGATTTATTAAAAAATAATTTCTCAAGTTAGCTAGGTGAAATCATTTTGACCAAAATTTTATACACAAGAATAAAGTGTTTAAAAAGTTTCAGCAACTGTATTCAAATGAAAATTGACTGAAACAATGTCAAAAATAAAATATACTAAAGAGATTTGTATTTGTGATATTTATTGCATAAAATTATATAGATTTGTTTTCGTTCATTCATGTATATATAAAATATATAATTTTTCATATTTGTATATTATATGTTATTTAAAATACTTTTCTTTTTATATGTTTTATTTTCAACCTTTAATAAAATTTAGAGCTTTTTTATAAAAAACAAATTTTATTTTGGACGCAGTTTTTATCTTTTAAAAATCATCCAAAAATTTAGCATAAATCTCAATCAATAACAATAATTCCCATTGGGGAAATTAAGATTTCCCTTTACAAAAATTGAATAATAGGCAATATGAAGATTATGAGTCATTTTTCTGGTGAAAAAAATTCTAATTATATCATTCAGTAATTCTAAAAAGTTTGTTGCATAAATTTATTGACTCTTGACTCAATGCATAACTTTGACATCTATGTAAAATGGATTTAAAATAATTTTAAGCATTTCGAATTTTGAGACTGTGATTTCATACATTTAGCAAATTTATCATTTTAAATAATGAATGAATTAGCAATAAAAGGAATGGAATTTTTAAGTGAGTTACTGCTCAAGTGATTCAGATTCACGAACTGCTCAGGTGATTTATTTAAAATAAAATGTCAGAGTAATGAATAAAAGAATTTTTTTTAAAGTTCATTTTGCCATTTCTGTTTTAATTTTCTGGCTCAGTCTTGTATTTTTAGTTTTAAAATACTTGTTATTTTTCATTTTTCTCAATGATTATGTTATTAAGTACTTTATACTTTATTTATTATGAAAGCTTTGATATTTCTCATGTTATAACGTTTTAATCAAAAATGTTTTATAAATAAATGTATATTTTTTAGAATAAGCAAGTGATATTTAATTATTACACATTAAAAGCCTTAACTCCTGTATCACAATTTTACCATCAAACCAGAGAAGATAAATATAGAAATTTATAACATTGAATTCTCACAATTAAATAAATTTGCATTTAGAATGAAAACCAGGTAATAATTTTTATAAATCAAGCTAAATCTATGCAAAAAGTAATTTCTTTTTATTATTCTTTGATAAACACAATTATAACAACAATGATCTGAATTTCTTTCACAAACAATTTTTAATTTGTCATACATATGTTTGGAAAATTGTGACATAAATATCTCATAGCTCTTACTCTTGAATAAGATATGAATTCTATGCATATAAAATTGCACCATTTTCTTGGGAAACCAAAGGAAGTCACAGAATGTATATTTTGCTTTTTGTTATGTCAAGAATCAAAAAATATTTTTTAAATTATGCCATGCGGCAATTACACAGCAATTGTTAAAATATAATCGAATAATTTTCATAACAAAATGTTACATTTATTATATTCAGAAATAAAGAATTTATATTTAGGATCATAAACAAAATTTTCTATCCAAACTTTGAATACGATATTTGAATAACTTTAAAAAATTGGAACATAATATGTGTGACACATTTGTCCAAAGACCAGTATTACACTATAATTGCAATTTTAATAATTACTATACCTAAGTTTAATTTTCTTAAGTTCAAGAAATATCAATCACTTTATCTCGCTCATGATAAAATAAAAACTTTTTAAAATCAATTTTGAATTTGTCAATGTAAAAGCAAATATTAAGAAAATCTCAAATATATTCATACATTAAAATTCTTATTTTTTTAAAGACTATTCACAAATATCTAACACTGACTCAAGTTTTTCTACCCACAGGAATTTTAATAATTTTTAATCAATTAATTAGGAAGATGTGGAATATCAATTATTGCCCACAACAACAAAAATAAGATTGAAAATAATTTAGAATTTATATATATATATATAAAATACTTAAAAGATTTTAATTTCAATAGAAAGGAGTTAGCATATAAAGATTAAAATTCCAGTAAAAATAAAGTTGTCAACAAATACACTATCTGATGTTTATGCCCATTTGGTTTTATTTAAAACATCATCTGTGAAAATAATACTAAATTTTGCCCCATTTTGAATTTAGAGAATTTTCTTTGTAGCCTGATGGAGGTTTGCAGGTGATTTATTTTTCTGAATGAAATTGAAATCCTGAATTTTTCTAATGGACCAAGGAATTTTTTAATTTTCTGTAATTTGTATGAAAACTTAAATATATTCATATTTTGAGCAATACTTCTCATAATTATATAGAATATCTTTTTTAGAACAACATTACTGAAAAGTTTTGATAATGTATCTCAATAAGAAATTTTTTATATGTTTTAGTCAAAACATGAATTTGCAAGACCATTGAAACAGCATTCACCATTAGACTGTTTTTATAAGAGTTTTTGGGACAAAGAAATAAGTTGAAATATCATTTTTACATTACAATAAATTATCCAATATCTAAGAGATTACTGAAATGTTAATCATTATGTAATTGAAAACATTATATTCTCTGAACTACTATAAGCTATTTCTAAATGGATTTTAAAATCATTTTATTGATCTTATTTGAACAGTGATAAGTTGGACATATTAAACTACTATTTTGTGTATTACATTTTTACTATTATAATATGAACCTAAGAATATATAGCTACATTTGACCATTTATAATACAACAACCTATTTTAATAAAATTTAAAATTCAATTTTTTCCCCCCTATAAATGTTTCTGAGTGTAGATTATATTGCATAACATGCATCTCGGTCCATCGGCAAAACTGAATCCATTATTGTTTAGATTTGCATTGTATGCTTAGTTAGAAAGCATTAGGATCAATTACACTGACA
>JAPMOR010097217.1:0-23341 GCA_026543865.1 Argiope aurantia | reverse complement strand
TATGCTTCGATGTTATGATAAAAACACATTGAAATTCTATTTTTTAACTAAACTTCAAATTAAAAGTTTGAGAAATCCGTTCTTAGTATGCCTCTAGTGTAAAAAAAACTTCCCGAATTTCATGTTCCTAACTTGGATGGATTTATGCTGGGTGGTGCTCAGGACAAGACTTTATATATAAAGAAAGATTTCATTGAGGAAAAAAATTATATAAAAGTTATAAAAAGAAGAAATCATTATAAAATGATAGAATCTAAATCCTGAAAAAAATTGTAATTTTTTTTTTTTATTCATTTAAAAAAATTAATATAAAAAAATATTTTAGCATCAGATAAAAAAGTTTCTTCTTTTCTTAAAAAGAAAAAAATCAGCAAGATTAGTCCAACATATAAAAATGTTTAAATGGATGGGGACATCCAAAATAGCGAGAAAAATATCATGATTGTTGAAAATTTAAATTTTCCAAGTTAAAATTTCAATGTACTACATATTATGTGATTTACTAACACAATTAATTGTAATTCAATGTAATATAGTTGAATACCTGTAGTAGGTCGCTCAAGTGACTGCTCAAAAACGACATATTAATGAGAATGATGATTGAATATGTCAGTGTTTTTAAAGTAGCTTTTCCCAAGTTCAATATATTGTATTAAATTCATCCTGTTATTTTCATATTTTCCGTCTATCGAACATTATTGCATATTCTTCTTTAACAACACATAATAGTTTAAATATAAACTTACGAAGCATAATTTAAATAAATTCCTCAACATCTAAAATATTAAAAATTGAAATTGGAATGTTTTTCGATTAGCATAGTATGCATTTTGTACTGCCCCTTCCAGATAACTATTCCAGTATTTTTATAAACGGCAATGTATATTGTTGAAAGGGAAAAAAATCATTAAGCATTATCTTAAAATATGTTGGAACCTCTGAAATACTTCAAATTCTCACCTATTGTTGGTTTTCTTTATTGATACATCCAGTAAACAAGCCTTTACGACCATGATTTCGAATTATCATATTCAACTTATGGGGGAACAAAACAAAACGAAAAGTTTTATTCTAGTTCATGAGAAAATTGAGCACTTTTTAAGGACCTTTTCTAAAAATTAAGCAATTTTAAGGTGCTTAAAAATGGTTTTCAATTTAAGCACTTTTTATGACACTTCGCACCCTGTACTAGCTACTAAGAAAATCAAAATCCAATTTAAAGATAATCCTCTCCCCCTATTATTATTATTGTTTTGAAGGAGAAACAAGTTTTTGCCAAGCTAAATTCCCTCAATAACATTTTTTCAAGCTATATTCTCTACAAAAAGCAATACCTTTTCCCTCCTTCTTATTTACCTACACAAATTCTCTCAAAACAATTATACTGATACAGCACATTTTTTTTAATATCAAACTGATTTCTTAATGCAACTAGCACTTATATGCCTACTAAAATGGCTAAGAAAAATCATAACCGCATAACAATTTTCAAATAAAACTGAATTTTTTAAAAAATATCTTTATAACTCAGTGTTAAGAAATAGAAAATAATAGCCACGGTTATTTCTAGCCATTTAACTTTCAAAGTCATTGAAATAACTTTCTTTTTTTCTAATATTCCCTTCTAAAAACGAATAATTATTGTTCAAAATCCTTATTTTCTAAAATATCCAAACATAAAACATTTTTTAAATGCCAGGTATTAGATAAAATGTAAAGAAAGGGCTCTATTTGTTTAATTATCATTTCAAAAGCAGATTATTTATGTTCAAATCTATATTTTCTAAAAATTTCAGAGATAAATCATTTTTAAAATATCTTAAATTTCATAAAATGCAAGAAACAGCCCCACTTATTTAGAAATCTACCAAATTGATGTTTTGATTGAAACCAGTTTCAGTATTAAATTAAATTTCAACCAATAAAGATGTTTTAAGTGGTCTCTAGATGTGAGACAAATTTTGAATAATGCAAGATAAAGGATTCATTTATATTTGTAACAACATTTATAACCAGGTCTGATAATATTCCTTATGCATACATTTCACTTTACAAAATTTATCACATCCCTTAAAATTATCCTATAGCAAACATTCCTTCTGATAGAAATGTTTTGCATAATGCAAAAGTGTATTTACTTTAAATTTAAAAGTAGTCAAAATATGCACTAAAATGCCAAGTGTATAAAGGGCATAAGGTGAAATTTTTGCCATCTTCATAACTTAAAGATTGCAGTATTTAAGGATATTGTATATATTTGAGAAATTATCATGCCAATGCTAAAGTAATGCTTACATTAATATTTATGATGTGCCACAGTGACAATCAATTACATACATTGATTTTATAAATATGCCATGCAACATAAGTAAGACAGATATTTGAAATGCCTGGAAAATCTTAATCCTAATCACACTGTTTCAAGATAATATATTCCAAGAAAAACAATTTCTTTTCTAATACATTCTAGTATCTATCTTTACAAATGTACAAAAACTGTACAAACATTTTAAACTGCAAATATACATTTACAGTTGCTTATATCTTAAGCACTCTTTCTTATGTATACAATACAGGGTTTGACCAAAAAGAAAATTAATTTTTAAATTAAAATGTTAATATATTTACATATCAGCCTTCTCTACTGTGTAAGATTAAACATTTGAACTAACAAACGTACTTTTTTCAAGGTCCTAATGCCATTTTGACACCATTTTATAAATGTCTGAAATGAACTATTCTACCATATGTTTGGAGATTTTTTCATTTCAAAAATGAAAAAAAAAAAGTTTTAAAGAAATTTTGCATACATTTGGCAAACGCTTTTACTGAAGCAGCTACAAAAAGTTTAGAGAAGAGAATGGTTTCAGACAGTCTCAATGTTATGAATGGTACCAATGTTTCAAATTAGCCAGAAATTACATTAAAGTAAGGCCAAAAATAGGATGCCCTTGCATATCAATGGGTGATCTCCCTAAATGAGTATAAATCTCATTCAATCATCTGTTGCATTGCTAAAAAACTAAAAACTCACTTCATAAATATCACAATTTTCACTAATAACCTGTAGATGGAATGCATTGTATTAAAACTTGTACCTTCTCCAGTGGTTCATAAAGAATCTATGAATTAGAAGTTACTGGATCATTCAAATGGGAATCAAGTCTTTTATAAGTATATTATAATGGATGTTAATAAATCAGATTTGATGTTATTAACAATTTTGTTTTAAAAGTTTAAATCTATCAAAAAATGAAAAAATAGATAAAAAAGCAAAAACTTTGCATCAGACATGCATATTGTGCCAAAAGTGGATTTCCAGAACTACTCCCATAATGAAAGACAAGCTGAAAATAAATAGAGGAAAATATTTTGAAGACATATCTCATTACCTTAACATTACTTTAATAGAAATTTCAAGAAATAGAGAAAACTTTCTTTTCTGTCTTTTGTCTCATTTCTGAGTTTGTGGGATTAAAAGTGCACACAAATAGCATTTCTAATAATTCTATGAATTTGTCAAAAGCAGATTTTGAGAACACATTATTTCTACATATAAAATTTAAATTTAATTCTATTCAAAAGTATATAATAAAAGTTATTGAAGATTGAACAATTAAATTACTTAATATCTTTTCAAATATATAGTAAAATATTCAAAGCTTACTTGAAAACATCTCTCATTTCATCTAAAATAACAGCAATTCTTGGACGAGATTCAGCTACTAAACTAATGTTTCCATATTTCAACATGTGGTACAGATTTGGTAATTCTTGTTCATTCATGCCTAAAGAATCAGCATAAGGTACAATATTTTGAACAAGTTCTCTGAAAAGGTCTTCATCACTGAAAGAAGCCATTTCAAAATGAATCCTCACATTTTCTGGTTGCTTTTTCATCAAGTTCTGAACTTTTTGTAATCTATCTCGTCGTTTACCTACAATGTAAGAAAAACACCAATTTGCAGGCTGATTTATGCAACATTTAATTTTTAAAATATTATAATGTTGGGGAAAACTGCAAAGAAAATTTCATATCTTTACCTTTTTTTTATACCAAAAATGCTTAAACTAAAACATTATATAAAATTTATAGCAGCTACCAAAAAAAATGGCATTAAAAATAAATTTCATGAAAAACTCTTCTTTGAGAATAAAAATGTTGCAATAATATAATTCTAATATAATAAAAATAATAACATTCTAATTAATATGCATCAAGTCAAATCATGACATTAAATAATTTATACATTATAGTGATTGACAACAAAGAACACTGAAAGATGCACAAGACAATAGTTAGTTTAATTATATACTGTCTTTTTTAAAACCAATATGAAGGCTTATTTTGCAAATGATTTCATAATTTTGAAACATCATTAAAGACTTAAGTCGCTTATATTTAAGAAAGAAATTAGTAAGAACAAGATGTTATTAGAAAATTATAAGATTCTTCACTATATGCATACAAAAACAATTACAAAGATGGAAGCTGATTAAAAACATTATCATAATTCCTTTGTATAAAACCCTATAAATATTTACCATAGAAAAATGTATGTATATATCATATTAATCTCAAGATAGATATTGATGTTTCAAGCCTGCAATTATACATCTATATCTATACATATAATAAAGCTCAATGTGTGTGTTGGCACTCTATAGCCCAGACTGTTTGACCTGCAGCTACCAAATTTGGCATATACATACCTTGGAGGTCGGGAATGTGCACCTTGGGTCCCTTTTTTTTTTGAATTTTTAATTAGAATTTTAATTATCAATTAAAAACTAACTTTCCCACCAAAAAATCTTTTCATTTCCCCACCGCCAAATGAATAAGACTTCAGTTCTTTTTTCCACGCTAAAAAGGTTAAGCTTAATCAATTTTTGGCTGATTATTTCAAACGATTCTGTTTATTTTTTTAATATTTGATGCATTTAAAATTAAACATTGTTAATTAATCGATCTTTCAAATTAATTCTGAAGTACTTTTGAATTAAAATAAAACAGAATAAAGGAAATTTAAAATTTCTAATCTGTATAGCATTACTCCAACTAATGTAGAAAATTTATGCATTTGCGTTACCATAATTGGCATAGAAAATTCACGCATGTGCATTGTGTTCTGATTGTTGAAAACTATTTTCAATGGATATGAACTTGGTTTTGAAGGCTTAACATGTTTTCAACAGATTATTTAAAATGATTTTCTTTATTTTCTGCATTTAAAACTAAACCTTGTTAATTAATTGATCTGTTTATGATGAATCTGAGAAAATTTTGTTGAAAACTTCTTGGGATATTAGGTAAATTAAGAAAGATATTATTTAATGCTTATAAGGTTTAAATATTCAGTGACTCGGTTTTCAGTACTCAGATTTAAAAAATGTTTCGTTTCAGTAAAAAAAAATGTTTTGATATCAATTGCACTTTAACTTAAAGCATAAATTCTATGAGAACTAACAGAAAATTAGTGAGATATATATTACGTTATGGCTGAAGGCTTTTATAAATTATGTGTAAATTATATGACTACCAAAATTTGAAGCTTTAAAATATTTTGATGAAGAAGCTATTAAAATAGCAATTATATAAAATATTTAATTATTAAAATTTTAACAAGCATTAAGATTGGCGAACTGGCTGGTCGCCAAAGGCGGCTAGTTCTAAATAAAATTAATAATATAACTATGTTGAAACAAATTGGCAAAATAAGAAAAATATCCAATAGATAAAGTTTACAACATGTTACAATGGGTAATTTGTAAAGAATCCGTAAATGCTACACATAATTTTCAAAATCTGATATATCAATTCAACATTTCCTTTCCTTTTTTTTTTCCCTTCTAAATAAATAGGCTTATAGTAACTAAAATTTAGTATTCTTGTCACAATACGTATCTTGAGGATAAAGTCCAGTTTTAAATTTTAATTTTTAGAAATTACAATTTTGCATTATTAAATATAAATACATATAAAATGTAACTTTAAAGGATGAAATACAATTAATTTAATTCGCATCTACTAATATCTTTATAGTATACAATTTTTATTAACTGAAAAGAAAGTTACATTAATTAAATCAATAGATTATTAATTATATGTATAATGCTAAAAAAGAAAAATATATATATGAAGATAAATTAGCAATTAAAATAAATTAGAAATTTCATAAGTGAAAAGTTTTTAAGAGTAGCATTTAAAAATGTTATCTTTTTACAATGTTAGACATTAGTGTTGTAAAAGAATATTTTTCCTGGCACTATTCTCAAGTTTTTCTTCAGAAAAGCTATATTTTAAAAATAATCTTTAAAAATAATCTACCTTTTGTTTCACTTCTTTTTAAAAAAAATTGTTTATATATATACATATATAGGGAATATATAAGGAAAAATATATATAAATTTAAGAAATTTGCAAGACATTTAAATAAAAATCAGAAAACATTCAAAATAAAAAATCATAAACATATCAAAAGAAAACAATAAAAATTGGAATTCCAATGACATCATAGGTCTCTCTCATATTCAGGAGCCAGAATTCAATTATTAAGCCAAGTTTTACTGACCTCTTGCAGTTAGTTGTGGAAAAATAAGAATGAGTATCTCTTAAAATGCAGCCAAAAAGAGAGAGAATAAGGGGGGGGGGGGAGAAAGAACTGAGACTACAAAATGAACATAACCACAACTAATCTTCATTACAATTCCCTTGTCAAAAAGAGAGAGAAAAATAGAAACTTGCCTGAAAGTAGATATTTAGTAAATAGATAAAAATATTAGTTTAATAAAAAAACTAATAAGCTGTTTTTATTATATGGATTATTTTATATCTTAATTTCTCTTGGTTTAATATGATTTATGTTCATAAGCAAGATTTTAATGACTCGACAAAACTTCATCAAATCAAAAAGAATTATCTAAATCTTTTTAACAAAAGGACACCTCATCAGAAAAATAATGCAAAGAAACCATAATCAAGGTTAGAAGAAATTATACTGACTTTCTTGCATTGGGAAATTATCCATCATTTGCAGTCCTCCAATTACTAGTAAATTTGGATCATAATTTTCCAACTGAGCAACAAATGTATCTAAAGATGAAAGTTCTGGATTTTGATGATCATTGTGAATTATAAAACTACAGGGAAAAAAGAGAAAAAAGAATAAATACATAAAACTTTGAAAAGAATCTTAAAATACTTTAATTTCTATTAATATGATTTACATAATTGAATAAATAATTTCAAATTAAATAGTTTCTTAAAAATAAGTTTTTAAGTTATAAATTTTCAGAAACTTATTATCAATCAAGAGTACCAGAAACATAAACAAGAATAAATTAATCTAAAAACTAAACTAAATATTCCAGAAAATTTGTTAGATGAAATATCATTACTTTGTTCTGGCATCTAAAAGGACTTGTATAATTTTTTTTAATGAGTGTGATTAATGCAAAATTATAAGATAAAGTAATGTTAACTTCATGTTTTATATTCATAAAAGTGCTGGATTGCAATAAAGATTGACAAATAATGGTCTGCAATTTTTATTAATACAAGCTTGCATTATATTAAGAATAAAATGAGAAATTTTTCCTGGCATTTTGTTGAGCATTTTATAGAACTTGATAAAAAAAACAGTGGGAAAATTTACAATCTGCAAGAATTTTAATAGATTGCAGCTTTATGTTGCAATTTATTTTATTCTCCAAGTCAGGACAGTTGGAAGTTATTTCTATTATTTTTATTCAGCGTTTTTTTTTCTGATAATAGATCAGTATTTATCTTGATCCAATTTTAATGATTAATTTGAGTATTTGTGAATATTATGTATAGAGAATATCCTATTGCAAGGAAATAATAGTTAGAGGAAGAAAGAACTACAAAATGGAGGTAAAGACAAAGCCAAGAGGATAAAAATTAATTACAGATCATTAATTTCACTATCGTTTTACCTTTTTTTATATGATGGATTGTATAATAGCAAAAGTATGCTCCTTATAATATTCTCATATTGTTTGCAGACTATTGCTAATATTTTTATTGTTATTTTTATTTCGCATTAGGCATTGCATTTTTTTTTTCTGTAAGTGGATCAATCACTATTTGTTTTGGACAGATTTTAATGGTTAATGTTTATTTGAATCTTAGTGAACAACAAAATTATGTAATCTGCAAAGAAATAATTTTTAAATGTAACTATAGATTGATATCTAAAGTGTACAGAAAAAATGAAATTTCTATCTAAACCCAAATATATATATGGGTTTAGATAGAAATTTCATATATATATATATATATATATATATATATAGAGAGAGAGAGAGAGAGAGAGATTTTTTTCAAGCACTCTGCCAATAGGCATGGGATTTTCTACTACAAGTTTCATAAGTTTATCCGTGACAATCATATCCAAGATATCGTTAACAGAAGAAAACAACCTGTAACAGATGTGTACATCTTCCAGTATTTAAATATTTAATTTATTATAATCTGATTTAAAACTGATCTCGAACAAAAGTTCATTCCATAAAATAGAAGCAGAAGCATTTTGCTATAAAACAGAATTTTTATAAATTATTACATAATGTTGTAAAATTGAATATATGTAGGTATATTTGTTAATTATAAAAACATGCAAAATAGGAAGAATCTTAATTTGAAACAGATAATTTTATATTAAAATTTAAATATATTAGGACCATCTTCAGAGAATTACCAAAACTTCATTCTAATAAATATATCTTGATTTGGCACAAGTTATAATCGAAGATAATTCACGTTGATAATACATAGAAAGCTTCGGCAAACAATATTACTAAATATAGCATAATGTACATTAACTGACTTAACAGTGTAGAAAGAATTTCATAAAATTAAATAAGTTCCATTTTAAATATTAAAACTTCATAATACTAAATATTGAATACAGGCAATTAACCTTTAGACTCTCAAAGAGATACAATGTCTCTTGTAATTAAGCATATCACTAATTTTAAAATTCAACAATTCCTTAATTTCTATGAATTAAGTAAATAATATTTGTACCATTTTCTTCCCTAACCCAGTTCACCAATGAGATTAAATATGCAACTAATATCAAGAGGACAGTTTTGTCCTACCGTAAGGATTTTTAAAACTAAAAAGATAGTCTGAGTGTTAAAGAGCCATGGAAGACCCAAAATAAAGTCTCAGCTTTATGACTAAAAGGTTTCAGATTCTAAATCTGCTTTCACCAAAGATTTGGCATTTATGGAGCATGTTGAATCTCACACAGAAGTTTGGTTGTTGAATAAAACACAGAAGTTTGGTTGATAGCATAGACAGTCATTTTCATTAAAATTATGAGATATATAGAATATTTTTAAATATATTAGGATCATCTTCAAATATTTACTCATGCATGATGATATACTGCATGTATTTTCTACACAACAAAGTCTTGTTGTTTAGAAAAAAAAACTATGGAAATTATATCTAGCAAAACATAAAAACAATTTCATAACTTACCGATTTGCTCTTACTGGAATGAAATTGCCCCATCTTTGTCCAGCTGGATATTCAAGAAGTAAATGTATATCATCTTCATCAACAAATGGCCCAGAAATTTTTATATTTTTTGGAAACTGTGTTTCTAGAGATCTGGACATTTGGGCACCAAGAAGAACTTGTTCAACACCTTCTTTCACAAATCGTTTGGCCATCACAGGAGCATTGCCACCAATAATATATCTGGCACTTGGTGCTTTCTCTGCTAAATACACCAGTTCTTCAAAAAATGTTGAATTAGAAACAAACCTCCTAAGGAAAAAATAATTTTTGGTACAATTCATGCACATAAATCATGTTACAAATTTATTCTTTTCCTATATTTACAAACATAATCATTAATAAGGCTAGCAAACAAAGATGTAAATATTCTTTTAAAAATTTGTAAATAATTAACATTTTTATAAAAATATAATCTGATACGAATCCTTATTTGTTTCTTAAATCTTCAATATTTCAAAAATTCAATACCAAGTAAAGAAACAAGATACAATTAAATTCCAGTAAGTAAACTAATAAAAGAGAGGCCGAAAACTTAAAATAAAAATTTATTAGTCCTTTATTTTTAAATATTGTAAAGATATAGACATTTAAGAGAAAATACTTATATTATCTGATATTAAGCAAAACTTAGCAAGTACTCAAGAGTAAGAAGCAAGTACTCAAGAGCTTTGACTCAAACAAATATTTTGTGTTCAGTAATACTACAATATTTGTTTTAAAACAGCATGCCTGAGCTTACTAACTATGATTATAGTAAATCATCAACACCTTGTTGATATTTATACATAAAAATAAAAACTTGAAATACTTTCATGTTAGTTATTAATATGTAGGTTATATTAATGCATACTGAATTCTGGTATAAATTCTTAAGGTTTTTTTTCTTTTTTTTTTTTTTTTTTTTTTTTCAATTTTGAATTTTAAGTGCTTTAATCATTCTTGTTAACTGTCTGAAAATGGAAAGAAAATTCATAATTTATTTTTTTATCAGCAAATGTTCCAAAATCATGCCAAGATATTAAAAAATTACATGATGAAGCTTTGAAACTATTTTTTAAGCAGCTCTTATTTTCTTATACAATAGTATTATATTTTAGAATATTTTATTACACTACAATTTAATATCAAAATATTTATATTGTTATTCTCCAACTAACTGCTGGAGTAATATTCTCCAGCAGTAAATTGGAGAATATTACAACATATTTGTTAGATAAATTATATTATCCTAAAGACTATACAATTAACTTTTTGCAGAAAAAAATAATTATTTTGCTATTTCTCTTCATTGTCCAAATTTTCTTACACTTTTTTCCTCATATATACCTATACTTTCATCAATCTCAATTCCATGATTCCTTCACTAATTTTTGTATCATGGCAAGAGAAATCCCCCCCAAAAATTTGTAATGATAATTTTGGGGGGAATTAGAAATTGTTTCTGCATTTTTCACTAAACCAATTCTTGTCTTTCTTCATTAGGTCAAAAAAATACAGGTTGTTACCTCTTTTTAATATAATCTATTCATTATAAATTTTAAGAACATTAAAACAAGAGTACAGCATTATATATTCTGTGATTAAAAACTTAACAGATTTATAACTTGAAGAGTGTAAAATCTTAACAGCTCAGAGGTACAGATTAAAAGCCTATACGTATAGTTTTTAAAAAAAATTAATAGGAAAAGTATCTACACAACTAAAAAATAGTGAAAAAATTGTTCCGTTAGCAAAATGTAAAAAAAAAAAAAAAAAAAAAAAAATGGAAGAAATCTTGTAATTTGCTTAGTTCTATTTTATATTATATATATATATATATGCAACCTCCATTTAAATAAGTTTAATAATACCTCAGGAAATATTCCATTTTAATATCTCTTCACAAAATCTAAAATTACAGAAAAAAACAATAAAACTATTATCTTGAATATATATGAAACATTGGAAACATTAATGACAATTTATAAAGTATAAGCTGTTTGTACACGAGTCTGTTGAGCAGATTTTGTATGTTTGCTTTCTGACACCTGTGGAATTATTATGTATGCAAACTTGAAGAGAATTTTATGATTTTTTGAAAGGCTCTTACGTATAATAACTGATTAACTAAACATTTTTTTTCTAAGAAAATCGCATATTTTAATGCCATGCCAGATAAATAAATAATCTGAAATACAACACAGGAATGAAATAAATAATATCCTTACTCTGCTGCTGCTCCATGGCGATAGAAATATGAAAAAACCTCTAAAAATTCTTCTTTATTAGCAATAGAGAAATGATGTTCAGGATATTTGGGAGGCCGGTCAAATACAACTTGATTACTTTGAACTACGATATCTTGGCAGGAACCGAAACCAATCGCAACTTTAGTGCCGGGAGATATTTTCGCGGAATTCTCTTCACGAAGAAGACCAGCGAGAGTTTCCTCAAGAATATTAGAATCCTGTTGTAGTTTATATTTATTATACATATATGCTAACAAAATAATAACTATCGAAACTATAGTGCCAATGGAAATTTTAGTTCCTATGCCCATCATACGTTTATTGTACTTCGTATTCGTAAAACGTCGATCGTTCCCTCGGTCTTTACGTTTTTTATTCCTCCCAGCCATAGCTATTTAATTTTTGTACTATTTAATATCCTAAAAGAAGTCTTTATCAGAAATCACAGTTCATTATTTACACACGTGGTACCAGCAAACCGTGGAAGTGAAGAAACGATAAATTACAAGTCAGAAACGTAACAAATTTGTTTTTGTTTGAATCATCGTGTTCTTCCAAGAATCATCAGTGACATACCAGGAAATATTATACATATATAACTTCTTTTTATGTCATCTCCAGAATGGAAAGCTATAATTTATTTCTTAGACCGTTTTAAAGAAATTAGCCAATGGATTTTAGAAAGAATTTCTTATTTTAATATATGTTTTTTAATACAATAGAAAATCAGACTATGTACTTCGACTTTAACTTTGTTGACACTGAAAGTCAAATCTGCACAGATGTATCCAGCATTGGCAAAGCACGCTTCGTTGCAATACATAATCCAGGATTCTCTCTATGGAATTTACTCCCGGTAGTAAGTCGAAATTTGGCACGCTGCCAAAAGTGACGAAGTTGTCCTACCGAGGTTATAAAAGGAACTCGCATTTCGTTATCGTCATCATAACGTGTTAATCATTCTGTTACTGATCGCGCTGTTTCATTAGTATTCATTCTTTGTTTCAAGAGGAAAGAATGATTAACAATTGTCAGCGAGTGATTCACTTTGAAGAAAACTCTTATACAGGCTTTATTTTTATTTATTTTCTTATTTAATCACTTTAAGAAAATTTGTTATAATTTTTTTCGTTTACTTAAAACTATTGTTTTTAAGATAGTACTGATTAGGGTTAAGTGTAAACAAGGAGTTTGAATAGTGTTATTTGATATTTTGTTTTTTCATGTAATAAGTGTATCTTAATTTAATTGCATAGCCTTAAATATTTATTTCTCATTGATTGTTTGCCATAACTTTCTGTTTAATTATAGTGTTAATTAGGGTTAAATAGTGAGTGGAATTTTACTAGTGCTTTTGTTATTTTATTTATTTGTAGTAAAGTTTGCATTCAATTGTATAAAAAATAATTTTTACGAGTCAATCCAAAGGCAAGAATTATTTTCTCCAGTATCATTCCTAGAGATTTTAATTACTTTGAAAACAATTACTGGAAAACTGTTAAACATATAAAAATCTTAAACCATAAGATTGAAGCTGTAAGTAAAGCATTAGAAAAGTTGTGCCATAATGAAGATGTTTTTATCTTTTGCAGTTCTAACAAGCCATCCTGGTCTGGTTGCCTGGGAAAGGATGGTTTACATCCTAATAAATGTGATCTTCGCTGACCAATTATTTCTGTAGGTTTTTAAAGAAAGGCATTTCTTCAGATAATGCATCTCGAAAGGTATGTATGAATATTATTGTTTATATGCAATTTATAATATATATTTTTTAAGTACTGATGAAAGTTGGAAAAATATTTGTATTTATTTTGGTTTTGTTTAAATTTTGTAGAGGAAAAATTGCCACCCCAGGATATATTTTGGATTCTTTGGAGTTTCCACCATTGTCTTCCTGTGATCAGCTTTCATTTTTGTCATCATCGCCATAGCATTCTGGTTCTGCTTTGCCTTGTAGTGAGGTACCAACTGTTGACCCAGTTCCTTCATATGTTTCTTCTTTTCCATCAGCTTCTCAAAAGGTATATATATAAATGCATTTGTTATCTGATTATATATAATTTATATTGATATTTTTAATGTCCAGAGTGTTTTAAAAGATCTGTTATTCATTTTTCTTATATAATTTTTACAGGATCAAAAATGTTAATCAATTGCTCCTAAATTCATTTTGGATTCTACTGAGTTTCCTGCATTGTCTTCCTCAAGGCAATCTTTATTTTCACCATCTTGGTCTAAACATCCTGCTTCTTGGTCTTTAGCACGGCCATCTGTTTCAGCTTGTGCAGTCTCAACCGTTTCTTCCACCCTCTCCGCCTGCACCTCCTGCACTTCCAGTCTCCCTGCCTGTGCCTCTTACTGGTCATGTTCAATTTCTTGTACCTATTGTTTCCTATATGACTATGGTTCAGTTCTTGCAATTCCATTCTATTTCTGTGTCCTATCATCCATTTTATGTAGCTGTTGTTCCACCATTTCTACCTGCTGCTGTTTCCTCTCTTCCAATTTGCAGTCAGTCGGTTATTGCATGCACTCTGCCAACCCATTCTGAACCAGAACCTGCTCGCACATCCCCAGTCCACTCTGAACCAGAAGCTCCTCACATTTCCCCAGCCTAGTGTTGGCCAGCATGTGCTTCCAACAAACTTGGAAAGGCAAGAATTACTAAGATAAGTAAAAATATTTTTTTTAAATGTGACAAAAATATCTATGAAAATGTTATTTGCAGTATTCCTACAACAAATAAATTTGCAGTGTTACTAGATGATTGTAAAGAAGAAAATAGGAGAAATATAGTTTTGGCTCTAAATTAAAAAAAAAAAAATATCACTGGAGGAGGTGCCCAGAATTTCTCATATTCAAAGACTTATGATTATTGTGGGAAAACTTATTTGTCCAAGTCATAATTTTCAAAACATTTAAGAAAATATAAATGTGTAGAATGCATTAAGAGTACTTATCCAAAAAAATGTGAGCTATGCTTAAAATTTTATTCCTCAAGATCCTCTTTTGCAAATCATTTAAAATGCTGTAAACCAAAGGTTTCTGATGTTTTACCAAAAAGCAATTGTAATAATTTATTGGAGGCTAGTGTTAGTTCTCAAGCAGAAATTGTAAAAAAGCCCAAATTATGTTTAGTGCCAGTCGAAACAACTTTAGGTAATCCACATTTAACTGATAAATGCGAAAATTCTCCCCAGTTGTGTCTAGAGTGGGGTAGATTTTATAGTGGTAATGAATATTTTAATGAACACACAAAAAAAATGTACTGGTGGCAAGAAGCACGAATCGTATTTTTGTACAGAATGTGATAAAGCTTATGTTAGTGTATAGAATTTAAATAAACATCTTAATGTTGTGCATGACATTAAAAACATCAAAACGTATTCTTTCAATTCTATGGCAAGTTTTAAAATTTGGTTAGAATCTGAAACTATTGGTACTCATACTTATTTTAAAAAATCAACTGGTAAAAAAAATATGTGATGAGAAGACATTCTATTATTATTCTTGTCAATTTTTTCATCCGTCATATCAATCAAGGATCAATTTAAGGGGAGAGCGAAACGGTAAATGTAAAAATAAAAAGGGGGTAATTCCTTTCAATATAAGTTGTCCTGTTGAGATCTGCATATGTGAATAAAAGAATTTGATATTGGTTACATTTTATTCCATTCATAACCATCAAGTCAGTTACGAGAACACTAAATATCACTCCCTTAAAGAAAGTTCACGCAATTTAATTAAATCTTACTTATTACTTTCCTTTCCCTTTTCAAAAATTATACATTTATTACGTGGCGATGTAGGATGTCGAGATAATAGAAATTTTTTTCCTACAAAGGAAGCCTTCACATCTCGTAAAACTATGCAGAATTATTTAAGGCGCTTACGCAATTCAATTCAGCCAGCCAATGATGCCATGTCTGTTTCTTGTATAGTAGAGGAATTAAGGAAAGAGCCATACAATCCTATTTTAATTTTCAAATTACAGAAGTCAAACAATTTTGGGCCCTGCACATTTAAATAATTTGCCAAACTATGAAAGTTCTTTTGCATTAGATTTACAGACTAAAGCACAAAAGGATATGTTAGTTAAGCATTCAGATAAAATTCTTTGTATTGATGCAACTCATGGCACAAACTTTTATGACTTTTATCTTCTTTCTCTGCATGTTCAGGATGAGTATGGTCAAGGTTATCCAGTTGCACATTTTATCACTAATGATTTAGATTATCATACCTTAATTGCTTTATTTTCAAGTTTACATTGTAGGATTCCTGACCTGAATGTAAATACTGTAATGACCGATGATGATAGTTATTCTTTTAAAGCATTTAATTCTGTATTTGGTCCAAATATAAAGCATCTACTATGCCAATGGCACGTTTTTCGTGCTTGGAAAAGGAGTTAACTTCAAAAGTATGTGATAAGTTTCGCATTCAAAAAATGTTGCACGAGTTATTAAAAATAATAAAGGAAGTGTCTGAAATAAATTTTGAAAATAAACTTTTAATGTTTATCGACTGCAATTCAAATGAATGCCAAAATTTTATTGATTATTTTGTTAGAAATTTTTCTGGGAGAAAAGAATTATGGGCAACCTGTTTCAAACGATTTCCACATGGTAATACCAATACTAACAATTCTAGTGAATCTTTTCACAATCAGTTAAAACAATATATCTTGAGCGTAAGTATAATAGGTGAATAGATGATCTTGTTTCAACTCTTTTGAAAATGGAAAGGGATCGATTTTTAAAATATTCTTGTAATGTTATTAATAATATTCCTACCCATTCCAAGTTCACTAAAACTGTTAAAAGGTAAACATGACAGGGCTGTAAAGATTCAGAATACAGATGTCGCTGAATATGACAATCATTGGGAGGTTAAATCTCAATCTGTAAAAGGAAAGATATATGTAGCAAGAAAAATTGCAGATGCTTGTGTTTTATTGGATCGTTGCAGCTTTAAATGTACAAATATTAATTGTATGGTATTGTGCAGTCATTTGTATCATTGCTCTTGTGATGACTGTAGCAATTTCTGCAAGCACATACATAAAATTCATTTGTCTTCCAAACCTAATATATACACAACTGATGATTTGCATAAATTTGATGAAGAAAATAGTATTACAATTAATTCTGATATTTTGAGTGAAAAATTAAATCCCAACATGTTATCTACTAATGAGAAATGCAGATCAAAGGAGGCAGAGTGCAAAAAGTTATGTTCGAAAATATTAGAATTAATAGAAATTTCACAGATTAAAAAAATCATGTTAAATAATGTAGTTAGTTGTTTGAATAATTTAATAGCTGGTATGTGTGGGGTTTTGAATCTTAAAAATAATCTGGCTTCTGTTACACCTAAATTATATGTTGCACCTAATCAAAGAATTAATTTGCAGATTAAGTTTTTTAAAACTTCTCATAGAAAAAAAAGGAACTGCTCGGCCCGTGAAAATTGCAATAAGAAGCAAAAATTAAATGAAGAACTTCTTGATGAATCTAATAATTTTTCTGAGTAAGAGGCAGATTTAAAATCCTTTAATGTTAAAAGTTCTGAATGTGTTAATATTGATGTGTTTCATAGATTTAATAAGTTTAATGTCACAAATCCTACTGCTACAATATTAACTATTAATAATATTGATCTTTCATTTTATATGTTAAAATCTTTCGATCCATTTGTTACTGTCAAAGAAGAAAAATATCTTAAATCAATATCATCCAATTTCAAAAAAGGTAGGCAAAAAAGTTCAGTCATTGATGCATTTAATTTTGTATTTTGTAGAAGATTCACAAATTTTAAAGCTGTAGAATCTTTACACTCTCTTTTGATTTTTAATCAAAAAAACATTCAATTTCCTTGGATTCGAGAAATAGCAAATTTTGATTTTCTTATAATTTCTGTAAATTGAAATTCTTATTGGACTTTAATTATAGCAGATTTGAAAAATAAAATATTTGAATATTTTGACCCGCTTTGTTATAAGCCAGATAAGGATACCTCAACATTAATAAACCGTTGGTGTACAGTATTAAATAATTCGCTCAATTCAAATAGCCACTGGCAGATTGTTTTTCCACCTCATGTAAAACAAATAGATGGTTTTAATTGTGGTGTTTATATTAGTTACTATGTGTATCAAAAATTAAACAATTTATCATTAACTGAAAATTTCGATATACTTGCTTTCAGAGCTTTAATGTTTGTACAAATAACTGCAGGCTTAAATTTTTAAAATGCTAGTTTTGTTTTGAATACAGTTTTGTTTTGAATCAGCATTGTATGCTCACTACATTTCTTTAAGTAATTTTTAAAAAATGGGAATTGGACTGTACACCATTAATATTTTAAACTTTAATAAAATTTCCAATGGTTGGGTTTAGGTGATTGTCTAGACATTTTCTGGCTTTCACTTAAGCTCTTACCTTTTAGGAAAATTCCTTGTTTATTTCAGTTTCAGTAACAATCAAATGCGAATTTCCAATGTTGCATTGATGTAAGAATGGAGAACCCGACTTACTAGTAAGTATGTGGAATTTAAATCTGTAATATAAGTTAAAAGATTATGTTGTGAATTCTAGATATTGAAGTGTGTGCTTTGAAGCGTTGAAAAAATTGTTAAGTATTCATGTTGCTTGTATTTTTAAAAATCCCATTTTATTTATTTTGTCTTCTAATAAAGGAATAATATTCCCAATGGTTGGGTTTAAGTGATTGTCTAGATATTTTCTGGCTTTCTCTTAAGCTTTTAACTTTTAGGAAAGTTCCTTTTAAGTATTTTAGATGCAGCTGAAGTAATCAATTCTGCATTGAAATTGGCATGGAGAACTAATTTTCATGGATGTTCAAGAACCTTTTTAAGTATGGGAATCTTTATTTAATGTAAGCTGAAATGTACTGAAAATTTTTTTGAGTAATAGGAAATGAAAATTCAATTAAAGTGTTTTTCATTTACATCTGAAATAATCCTCTTATAGGAATTGAAAATATAATATTTTTTTATTAAATTTTTTTCTGTTATTTATAAACTTATTAATTAACAGCCAACTTAAAAGCCTTATTCACTTTCTTAATCTTATTTCTAGATATTTTTTGTTGTTGTCTTTATTTTGGCAATAACCTTTGAATAGCAACATAAAATAATTGTTTTCAATCTTCAGTCAGTTTTTAATCATTTAAACATGCGTTTCAACAATATGTTTGTTTACATACATACACACGCATACAAGCCATATAACATGCAAAAATGCATTATGCTTGCATGAAAAAAAAATGATCTTTCAATGTTTTGCTAGTATGTTAACAAAAGCTTATATTAATAGGTTAACTCTCAGAAAAAAACTAAATCTAGGAAAATGTAATTCTTAACATGTATCTATGAAATAAAATATGAAACATATTTTTTAGAAGAACAAATGCAAGAAAAGGATTTCTGTAACTTAAAATTCCTTTTATTAATTTGATATTTATTGTCAGCTCAATGCCTTTGGAGTTTTCTTTGACCTATTAATGTTTATGATAGCAATATATATATATATATATATATATATATATAAACTGAGATTTTATAATTTGAAATGAAAATGTTAGTTTTTATTAATAAAAATACTTTTTAATATTTTTATTTGCTGAAAAATTTGTAAATCCTAGGATTTTATGATAATGTTTTAGAACTCTAAATATTAATGTATAATCAGAATTTGGTCATTGTAAAATCAAGTGCATGTAAATAAAGTATAAATGCCAAAAGTTGTGATTTTATTCATCTAAATTTAGTATAGAAAAGTAGCCAATAAAAAAAATCATGTTGGAATTTAAAATTATCAACTTTATTATTTATTAGATGTCTTTGCCGAAATGGCTGATTTGTCAGGATATTGGTTGTACTTAATTTCAATTATATCCCATATTTGACACTGTAGGTCAAATGATGTGGAGTGTAGAGAGTTAACACACATTCATTCATCTTTATTATTATTATAATAGATATTATTTTTTAAAAAAATGGATCAAAAGTGATAAATTTTGTGCTTCCTCCTTGTCTGACAGTAAAATAATTTTAATAGTATGTAAATAAATAATATATTAAATGAAAAAAAATGTTTACATCAAACGATACTTAGTTATATATTATAAAAGAACCAATAAAAAAAGAAAGAAATGTATTTTTATGATTATGTGAGGTGTCTTTTTTTTTTAAATTTAAAATCTAAAAAATACTTTATTTAAAGATTTATATCAGTATATGTTTTGCTACCTGAAATATACAAGGAAGATTGGCAAAAAATCATTACTCCTCTTTTATTTCTGTATAATGTAATTAGGTTTATATGTGCTGTACTATTCTCAATGGTATGGCATGAAATAAGAAAGGTGAAATATTAAGAGAAAACTTCTGCATGCATGCTAACAAATAACAGAAATGGAACTTAATTTTAGAAAATATATTCTCATAAACACATCTATCAATAATTGTCTCTTAAAAATGTTTATATTAATAACATAAAATTTTAATAAAATCACTAAGAAAGAGACTACACATATATATATGTTCATTACTTTTTAATTTCTTTCAACACTCAGGATGAGAAACCACATTAAATAATATAGAACATTATTATTATTATTATTATTTGTGTATGGCAAAAGCAGTGGTAGTGATAATCATTAGAATAATCTTATTTGCTTTGAATACCATTTTTGATGAGAATTTTTAGAAGTATGCAAGCATACATTTATCATACAAGTTTGTAATTCTATTACTGAATGCTTTTAGAAATTTGAAGGAAGAAAATGTGAAAAAAAAAAATTATTCATTTTTAAGCTATCGCATATCTTATTCCTCAAAACAACAGTCTGAGCCACAGTAAATATGTTAATGGTCCAGTAGCCATAACACTATATAACAAAATTGTAAATAATACATTTTTACTGTAATTTTTAAAATTCATAATTCAACTCTTTTAACAGACCAAGTTTAGTAGAAACTGCATGGTATCAAAAATATACAGGGGGAAAAAATATTTTAAGGCTGAGAGTTGTATATGGAACAAGTTTCAGGATTTAAAATCTTTGGAATTATAGTTATATTCATTTCTTGAAATTTTTTCCATAGACATAGCATGTATATTTCGCAGACAGTTTTGAAACTTGAAATGCAAAATTATTTCCCTTTTCTGAAGTAATTATAGATATGAGCAATTATTTTCACTTGACATGAAATAAGTTCACTGTCAGATAGAGAATTACTGATATTCACCTTGTATCATTTTGAAATTAATACTATTCACAACTTATTTCCTGAAATAGGAATGAGGGTAGTTGAAGATGTATCGTGCAAAGAAGGAAGCATTGATATCAGTTTGTCTTTCTTCTTTTATATGACATTTTTAAAATAAGCCAACATTTCCAGAAAGGTTTTTTTTTTTTTTTTTGTCTTCTATATAAACCTTGTTTAATATGAGTTTGAGATATTTGCTATAAAGAATGAGTGGAATTTATGATAGAGTTAATCACTTTACAATGCAATTGGAACAAGATTTTGTATAAATATTTCAAATAAATTATTGAATCCATGAATCAAGAATCCTTTTAATTAAATAAATGTTGATTTGATGATACCTATAATTTGATGTCACCTAACTGATACTGATAATTTGATGTCATCTAATTGATACTGATAATTTGATGTCATCTAATTGATACTGATAATTTGATGTCAGCTAATTACATATTTCATTGTTTTTTATTATGTACAAGTTAAAATTTTTGAATGTTGATACCAAAGAAATATTTCACCATATGAGCCCTGACCACCCGATATCGCCCCATTCGATAGGCGCCTGAAGCAGGCGCCTATCGAATGGGGCTGTCAGGACTCATAGGATTAAAGCAGATTGTAGGTAAAACTGGTAACGCAAAATATCATATGTGCATATATGTATTGTAAAGTATAAGCATATAATTTAAACGCATCAAATATTTTAATAAATTTAACTCTGAAGTTATAGCTGAGATAGTTGTGAAATTATAAAACTACAGGGTTGTGTAAAAATACTTTTTTTATGCAAAATAAAATTTCCTATTTATGAAGTCTATAATAAAATAAGAATTTCAGAAAAATAACTTTAATTTAAAAATTATCTTTATATAAGATTTTAAAGCAGGGAACACATAGTAATATTAACTATTACTGAATAACTATTACTTAATTATTACATAATTTAAGCAAACAAAATTAATTTATACCGCAAGAATTACTGAAAATATC
The DNA here is from genome assembly GCA_026543865.1 of Argiope aurantia. Taxonomy (NCBI): domain Eukaryota; kingdom Metazoa; phylum Arthropoda; class Arachnida; order Araneae; family Araneidae; genus Argiope; species Argiope aurantia. Next base: position 1,272 of record JAPMOR010097217.1, on the reverse strand, counting down.
GGAATGGAATTTGACAATCACTTAAAGGCATATTGGGTCCAAAATTTTGAAAAATCTGTTTCTGTAATGGAAAAATTCCGTGATACTAACACGATAATCTATCAAATTGAATTTATTAATTACTTTTTCGATCTATATAAACCTGTTTTCTTGAATAATTTTCATCGACACCAAACATAACATGAAAAGTCATAAACATCACGAAAACTCAGATTTTTATTTTCAGAGGCCCGTATATGAAAGTAATGAGAAACCGTATATGCATTTTTGGAGATAATTTCTTCTAACGATTGAAACCAGAATTCGAATTATAACATAAAAAAGAAAGGATTACAATTTTAGTAATAAAATAATCTATTAAATTTAATTTATTTAATTTGTTGCGACTTAACTTATTGCATTTATATGTATGTTAAAGTAAAGACAGATAGTTAATTCCCTGACGGACTCAGTTCTAAATATGATACGTATCTATATTTTATGTGCTGAATCTTTCTATCACAATTTATCTATCTAGCTTTTTATGTTTTGAAATTATCGTGTTCACCTGTACCTTTCAGTTAAATCAATTTTATTTCCAGTCAATTCTTTAATTTTTCAAGATTTTAATGTTATAGTAATACTTTTTATTACTTCAGTCATTTTATTTATTTTCAGGCACTTAATGACTATACTAAATACATTTATTTTCGTAGATATTCATTGCTATTTATCTTAATTAGGAGACAATTTTCAAAATAATAACTAATCAAGTTTAATAAATTGTCATGCACTCAGTTTTTGAATTAGAAGTATGAATATTCTTTAAATTTTCTAAGCCTTGCTTGTGACAATTCTTTATAATACTCATGCTATTTACATTCTCTCTCATCTTTCATTTTCGTAGCTCTATTTTTATAAAGTTGATGGGAAAATAACGGAAGAGCTGTATTTTTTATTACTTTATTGCTTAATAAACAAAATTTTTCAACGTCTTCCATTTTACCGAATAAATTTTTTAAAAACCAAAGATGAGAAAATTAAAATTTGCATTTTTGCAAATTTTATCTTCATAACCTGTCAAATGGAAAGTGAAATTTTTTTCTGAAGAGACAAATATTTGCATGAAAGTCAATTTAAAGTAATAATTTAAAGTCTTATCAGTGGTTTTCAAGTATTACGATTTCTTCAAACTTCCACATCATATCAATGGAGATATTTTACTGTAATTCGAGGAATTTTGTCGATTTTTACTGTAATATTCATACTAATCAAAATATTTTTTTAAGTCGC
>JAPMOR010097207.1:59913-74992 GCA_026543865.1 Argiope aurantia | reverse complement strand
ATATATATATATATATATATATATATATATATATATATATATATAGATATATATGCTTTTTAGTCTTTTATGTGTGAAATTACAATCCAAAAAACTGAATTATCGGTGAGCTAATGACTTAGCCTGGTAGTTTTTGTCTGTTACGAAACATTATAATCGATTGCAAAAGTTGTACCGGACAGACAATCGATTATATCGACAAGAAAAGGAATTAGCATTATATTACTGTTCAAATTTGAACTATATTTAAAGATTTGATTCTTTAGCTCACAGAGAAGTTATTAAAAAATTAATTGCAATACTTGCAACAAACGGACATGTTAAAAAGAAAACAAATAAATTAAAATGTGTTAAAAATTAATTAATCCTTTTCATAAAATATTTTTTTTTTATTTACTGACGTTGCTTAGGTTTTGTGGTGCATTAATAGCAAATGAAATCTTTGTTTTGCGTATGGAAATGAAACAACGAAAATATAAATATATTATAATGGTGTAATATATTATCATTATAATATTTTTATATTATAATGATAATATAAAAATCTCGGATAAGGAATTAAATGGTGATAAGACGATCAAGATATATAGTAAAAATTTAATATTTAATCGAATTAATATATGCATGCGAGTGCAAATGATTTCTGAAATTTCGTTTAAATTATTTTGACATTTAATATCTTAGTCATAACGATGCAAAATATTTAATAATAAATGTTTGTAATTACCAAGAATAAAAGAAGAAGAAAGAAAAGAAATTAATAAAAAATTAGCAAAAATCAGAAATTAAAGAAAAATAATGAATAGTTCTCTTTTGTTCTTTTTTATCTCAAATAAAATGAAATTTAAAAGGCATTATTTATTAACAAATTATATATATAGCAGATTTATTAATGCAGTAATTACGCTTAACGCTTATAAATATAATCTTATAGCGAACATCAAAAAGTAACAAGGAAAGCAGTTTCTACGAGTAGTAATAAGTTCAACACAATGGAATTGAAGTGGGATTTTTTCTGATAAATTAGTAATCGTATGAGATTAAATAAACTGATTTTTATTTAAAAAGTTGAACTAATTTTTGAGACTTATTATAGAGTTATTATATTCTGAATGTATACTAAAATTATAGATTTAATGGGATCAAATTAATCATCTGCATATATCAATCAGAATTATTTTTGTGGATGCTCATCTTTAATATATATATATATATATATATCAATTTCAAAAATAATTATTAATTTATTTTTATTGAAGTTATATTAAAAATTTATATCAACTTCACAAAGCTATTTAAATAAATTCCAACAATTTCTATATTTTAGTAATTATATGAAATAAAAAAATGTTCCACATATATGCACTCATAAATATGAATATGTAATACTTCCAACAAAAATAACGTTATATTGGCAGAAATTGTTCCTTTGTTTCTCTTATTCCTTCTAAAAAAATGATACTGTCTTCCCGAGAGCAAATAGCAGAGCAAAAGAAAGGCATCAGCTGAGCCAAGTTTTATTATATTTCCCAGCCAACGCATGAATTTCAGTAGAATTTTCTCCCTTTACTCTGCCTATTTCAAGAAAAGTAAACACGAGACAAAGCCTTGCATTCGCTTAAAGTGGTTTTCGAGGTTTTGGACATTATCTTGCGTTGTCAGAATTTGCAGATGCCTCTTGCACAACAGCTGCGGGAAGGGCCCTGGAAAGATATCCATATTTGCCCACCGAGGAACGGCAGAGTAAATAAATGAATCTTGAAATGGTGGATTGTTGCTTAAAATACGCTCACTGCTCCCGTGGATTTTGCAGTAAGCTTTCTTCCCTATAACTATAACAAAGGCTTAAATAAGGTCCGGGAAATATTTTAAAACTTGGATAGAGAAGTTTCATGATATGCATGAGTGCTTGTGAAGTTGTAGTCTGATTGCATGCTTTTTTAAATTATTAGTAAACGAAAAAATAATAATTAAAAAATGTTCTTAGTTTATGTCCATGACGGTCATGGTTTGAAAGTCTGTTTTATATATCTTGGAAGTTAAGCATAAAAGAAGAGAGAAAGTAAATCATTTGAAAGTAATCGATTCATAGTTTTTTTTTGTATTGCTAGGGAAATAACTTGCAGACTTTTAAATCTCCAGCTGTTTATTCCGCGTTTTCGGCAGGTTGGCAATCAATCCATTTTCTATTGCATCCTGTGTTTTTCGTAGTTTAGAGTTTTTATTTTTACTATTACAGATTGTTATTATATCATATTATTATCGTGTATCATATCGCAACTATTGAACTATTTGCAAACATCGCATCTGAATAGGGATTTTTAAAAATTTACGCAGTTATGTAGTTAAACAAAAAGACGCTGTATTGATTCTCTCTAATGAATTTGTTTTGAATACATAATTGAGTTGAGAATTTTTTGACTATCGTGTTGCAGAAACATTTTGTTTTTAATACTGATGTATTGAAGATACGCTTTGACAAAAGATATTTTCTGAAACTTAATTTGAAATATCCATTGCCAACTTCTGAAAGCAGAATAGTATGAGATAAACAATGACGTCATATGTGTACAGAACGTCATTATGAAGAAAGAACAACAACTACCAGTTTATTGATTAAAATTTTTATTATAATTAATGATTCGAAACTTAGTTAATTTACGTAAAATGGAAGAAAATGACTTCCAATCACTTTTAAAAAATTTATTATCGTTCATGTTTGATTTTGAATGCTGTAACATTAATCTTAAATTTCATATTTAAAGACTGCACTGAGAACATCTCATCTACTACATTCCTCAACACCCATACAAGGAACTGATGCTTGCATTGTGTAATTAATTATCTTTACGATTTCAAATTATATACGGACATTTTAAAATGAAGTATTACAATTCTTTTTTCAATAGCTGATTTCATTATTATAATCATGGTATGAATCTATGACATGAAGGTAGCTCAAACTTTTTACATTCTAATTATAAATCATACAGCAAATCATAATAATCATGATGAAAGAAATTAACGAAACATTATTTTCTGGATTTAAAGGCAAAGAATAAATTTGAGAATTGACATTCTTTTAATATTGAAACAAATACGAGAAGCAAACGATAATTAATAGATAGTCGGTGCATTATCGAATATTTAAATTCTTCACAACTACAGCTTTTTTCGAACACTACTAGTAAACAATTCAACCGAATTGGCAACGCTACAAACGAAAACACTCACTAAATAATATCCTGTATAATAATCTAAATAGTGCCAATTGAGATATTTTGAATAATGGATTCAAAACAAACAACATTTTGGGAAAAATATTTTTGAATCTACCAACATATTTGAATGCTTCAGTGGTGAATCAAAAGTAGTGATTATAACTTTTATGAAGTTTAGCTTTTGATATAATTCATTTCGAATGGAACCTAAAAATACAAAAATGTTACTTAAAAAGCCAGAAATATATATATATTTTAAAAAAGAAAATTTGTGATAGCATCTAAAAGAGCATTTATAGAATTTTAAAGAAAAAATATATCAGTAAATTCAAAGAGATAGAAGAAGGATGTATTATCAATTCTGATATCATTGATTCAATCATCAGAGATTGTTCAGAGTAACATTTAAACCTATTATTAAGTAATGAAGAATTACATGATTTTACAAAGATTCTTTTTTCAATATAAAATGAATGCAAAATATATAAATACTAGCCGCCTTTGGTGACCAGCCGGTTCGCCAATATTACCGCTCGCTACAATTTACAATTAAATATTTTAAGTAACAGGTCTAATAGATTCTCAAACAAAACATTTTTAATCTTCCAATTTCGATAGTCATGCCAAACTTATACTGTTGTTTAATCGTTTCGTTCAATTTACTATATATATTCTGCTAATCTGTTGTCATTTCCGGTAAAACTTCAACTTTAATTTAAAGTGGAAATGATGAAATTGCAATTAATATAAAGATATTTTTTTAATAAAACCAAGCGTTTTATTTTATTTATCATCTTTATTGTTATTTATTATTATTATTATTATTGATTATGAGTATTGCAAATAGAATCGCTCGGTATTTAAGTCTTATGTGAACTAAAAAATATTTTTCATAATTTATGTAATATTTCAAAGAATAATTCAGCAAAAATTTCTCAGATACAGCATAAAATTCAGTTTTTAGTTTTGCTTCCAAAAGGATTGAAATGAAATCAATAATAATATTTTGTTCCGGCCTATAAATATATTCCGAAAATTATGAAGTCTAAATTTAATGCAGTAAGGTAACATATTCTTAGAAATATTCTGGACACACCAAATTTGAAATAAATGAATGAATGTTTCTATTTTCCACGATCAACTAAGACTTTTTTATAAAGTTTTGAATTTTATAAATTTAGAAAAACTCAACATTTTCATAATCTTAGGCCAATTAATCTTGAGAAACCTGCGCGCTGATTGACGTATTTTCTTTGAAACGATCGATGGAAAATCTAAAATTATCCCTTTTTTTATTGAATAGTGATATTGAAATTTTCATTAATCACTCAATTTAAGTGATTGATTTAGTTGATTGGAAATTAACTCTTTTCATTAAAAATATTAGTGTTTCAAGAACATTTTGTTAATCGTGATTTCCACAGCAGAAGCGTTATGTAAAATCAAAAATTCGTTATTTATTAGAACATTTATTGAATCAAGTTACATAAAATATAATCATTTTCCATTTAGACCAATTTAGCAGATCTGTGTCTTACTAAATGTTTACAAATTAGCTGTGTGGCCTTGTTTTGAATGGATATCCTGTTCATATTAAACAAAACTTGCCTTAAAAGAAAACTGATTTATTGGATTAATAATATAGACAGTGTAAAAGATCATAAAATAATTTTTCTTGAATTTATTTTTTAGAAAAAATAATATTTCTTATATGTTTCATTTCTTACAGACACGTGCCGAAAATGATATTTTTGCAGATTTCATTTCCAAAAAGATTTAATTTATTTTTAATTGGAGCTTTAATCAATATGATGGCAACACTTTGAAAAAAGCTAATTTTTTCCCATGAATGCGAAACGTGCTCGTGTAGCTTAAATTTTATTTTTATTTTGTATGAAAAAAAATGTTGAAATTATAGTTAAAATATTTATTTAAAAATTCATTAAAAATAGGAATTTATTTTTAAGGTTAAAGCATTGGTATCATTTAAAATATAAATTTTTGATCTTTAACTTGATGTAAAAATCTTTTTTGTGTGGTAATATTTTCGGAAGTTATAGCAGAAACACGCCAAAATGTCACTTAATTTTTAAATAAATAAAATTCTAATTAAAAATTCAAAAAAATAACCCCCATGTGCACATTCCCGACATCCAAGGTTTACACTTGCCAAATTTGGTAGCTGTGGGTCAAATGGTCTGGCCTATAGAGCGCCAACACACACATACACACACACATACACACACACACACACACATAAACACACACACAAACACACACACACACATATTGAGCTTTATTATAAGTATAGATTTACTTTCAAGATAGTTTTCCTTAAAATATAATGTAAATTTAGTAAGTTTTCCTTAAAATATATCGTAAATTTAATAACCCAAATTATATAAAAAAAGACTGAAAAAATTAGAATTTTTTCATAAACTAAGAATCTGCTGATGACACTCAGGTTTGGATATTTATGAGAATTAATTCAAATAAATTAATCAATATTGTTTTCGAGAAATTGCTAAAAACAGAAGAAATTATAATTACAGAATTATTCAAAATTTAATTTTTAATGGGATTTATCATTTACTCAAATTTTTAATGTACATGTTGGATATGGCTCTGGATATTTCAAAATTTTTTATTCAATTCTTCCTATTCAACAAATATTTTCTAAAAGCTGTTCTAAACTTTTGTTTATTGAATTAGAATAAAATTTGAAACAATGAAAAATTTAGAAAGTTATCGCTGTAAGTGTTATCAAAAAAAAAAAAAAATGTGTAACATCTTAAAACTCTTATATGAGAGTCCATTTAGTCTTATATAATTTCACCCATAGTTGGCAAACAAATAGTAAAACCGTGAAAAGGGCAATTTTCTTACATGTTTTTATATATTTACTGCACCGCTGCATAGAGTTTAAGCAATGTAAACTCATATTATTTTTCTCACAAAGAACGGTATGGAAACAAAAATTATTTCTATGGTATAAATTTCATTAACTTTAGAAACAAAAAAATGATATGTTTCATTATAAAAAAATCATTCCTTTTTTTATCAGAAATTCTTTCCTCTAACTAATTTAATCTAATAATAATTTTTCGATATTTTGCTTGCTGTTATTTTAATTGCATGGCAAAAGTTTGAATTATAATAACTTTTAATCTTTTTTTGCCATTATGGCGTCACACAATTTCAATCAATGAAATAGTTTTCAACTAACACAGCAATTTTGAATATATCAGTAATAAGAAATTGCGTGATTTTAAATGTTACAAATTTTACAAAAAAAAATAAATAATGAATGCTCAAAAGTTAGTTTAAAGCGGTGCGATTTTAAAACTTTCTTTTAATTTTACTATTCAAATAAATATATTATTTTGGTTTTTGCCGCCCTCTTCCCTTAAATTTGCGTCAATGGCGACATTCACACTGCTTTTAGGATATTTTATTTGATCATAAAAATAGTAAATTTCAATGGATTTTTTTGAGATTAAAATAACCCTTTTTTAATTAAATTTCTGCTTCTTAATATGAATATGGCAGTAAAATTGGTAAATTCCTAAAATACTCCCGAACTTAATAATTTCAATATAAAACCATGCGCTTGGATTATCGCTTGTTCATATTCTCAGAGTCATGATTGAAAATTCAATAACAATAGTCTACCAAGGCATGTTCCCTCATATAATTCTTCTAATTTCGCAATTTCCTAGTAAAAAGTATCTTCTTGTTCACGACTAAATACAATTTTCTAGAAGAAAGCTCAATGTCTAGAGAATATAAGTGTGGAATTATAGAACAAAATAAAAAATAAAAAATAAATTAAATAAACACTCTGCGCATCATTGAAAACTTTTGATTTTAAATTAACTGTGAAATTCATGAACATTCGACGAAAGACATTTTGAGTTTCTTTTTCCTCTGGTTCGTATTTGCTGTCAAATCATTTAAGTATTTGAAGGCTTTACTAAAATTGCTTATTTCTTTGATAAAAGTTAAGACTATTTTATGTATTATTATGAATTTTACCTCTATAAATGGATGATTCATTCATTTGAGAAATGATGTGATCCAACAAAAGTGCTCTCCAAGATCATATGTTGTTTTTTACATAGTGGAAAATGTGGGCTCTACTATTCTATTCACGCAAAAAATCTTTTATAGTGATTAAAGACTCATGAGAAGAGTTACCACAACAAAATCGATCTAAAATGGGCCAATTTCAAATACAAGAAAAGTGTTTTCTGCACTTGTATTGCAGGCAATTCAACAAATATTTCAAACTTTGATAGTTTCTTTCATATAGATAAAGTATCTCATTGGCATAGAATGGAATATAATTTCCATTACATAGCAATACTGCCTTGGGACTTATTTAAGACGAATCAATGAATAATCAGACTAAGAAAGAATCAGACTAATGATAATGATAATGGTAACATAAATAAGAATAATTTATATGATAGCTGATACTTGTTTATGTGACATGTTAATATGAATATATTCAGAATCTTTGATCTTAAGAATTCTAGTTCAATTTATTAAATTAAGAGTAAAGTCATTAGTATTTTTTTAATCATAAAGTGTAGTTTATCGCAATCTTAAAACATGAATGATTTTTGTTCATGTTGTCTGCACACACATGCACAAAAACTCTTTAAATTAAAAATTGTAATGCAATTTTTTACTGTAATTAAATATTAAAAGTAGATAACGTTAATAAAAATATATTTTAAATTACGCATTTTACCAGCAATATATAATATTCACATAAATCTCATATCGATTATTCTTTTTAACTAAAACGTAATATAAATTAAAGATGTAAAAAAATGCAAGATTTTCATTTTTAATTGGTGGTAATATTTAGATCAAGGCATCTAAACACTTTATTTTTTATATCACAACGTGTAAATATATAAATTCTTATATGAAAATGTATATAGATAACACAACAATAAATTACAAACGAATACTATGCGAATACAACATAATTTTTCTAAAAAAATAAATTATGTGCTTCTTGAAACGTTTAAAAATAATCGTTTTCCCAATAAAGAATATTAAAGATGCTTGAAACAATTTTTAGGGAGTGGTAGAATACACCAATCTCACAAGTTTCCTGTGAAGAATGTATGGTTGTAAACTGAATCCAGTTTGGAAAAATTAAGAGTAAAATCTAATAATTAAATAAAATATTAGATATAAAGATAGAACTCACTAATTTAATAATTTTTTGTATAAATAATCATAAACACTGCCTGTTGTCTACAGAGACAATGGCATTGACGAGATAAATCCTGGCTTCGCATAGTTTGATTTATTGTTTCTAGTGGTATCAGTAGCCCTCACCAATTAAGTAAAAATAAATAACATTCGAGATAAAGTATTTTTTCCGACTGTTCAATATATTTGTCATTAAATGCTTAAGCTATACTGTAAAGATTGGTATCTGATTTTAAACCTCTCTATATCCATTTCTCCTATCATTGCTATGTCCTTGAGTGGAAATTGCAACGCAAGGCAGGTCTGGTTTAAAAACATTAAAGCTGATAATCTGCAGTATCTGCAACAAATGAGATGAAAAAGTTTACCAATATTGAATGAGCTAATAAGCTTCGAATGTGTGAGACATCTACAAGCAACGAGAAAAAATACAATGGTTAGACCATGAACTATAATCGAAGCGACTAATGTTCACAGAATAGTTTGTCGACAACGTCATGGTTTGGCGTCTTTTCTTTGAATCAAGTAACGTAGGCCAAAAAAATTACAGACTAATTGAACATCAGATGTGAGAGGGATATTTTGCGAATAATTAACTCTCATGTGAACAGATGAGTCGTAGATTGTGTGTACTATCAAAATAATGTCTGGCGATTGTAAACGAAGAAGAATACATCACTATTACTTGCAGCGTGTACAGGATTTGGCAGCTTCATATTGCCACTTGTATAGCAACAAAACTTGTAATGAAATGCTAAATATAAATTTCTTTTTGCTTTTTTTTACTAATAAAGCTATATTCACCCATGAAGGTATAATATAATATAATCAGCATTTTGAACAAAACCCTTCTTGTTGTGTGATGTATATTTGCAAATTCTTGTTTAAATTTACTTTGTGGGGATAATCCATAATTTCTTAGATGGTTTTGCTTTTGCTATACAGTTTCGATGAAATAAATAACGCATTTTTCTTTTTAAAAAATTATTGAACTTGCTTCAGGATATTTCAGCAATATTATTTGTATAATATTTTTTCAAAAAGGCAGAGCATCTATCCTTTCTACTTTGATAAAACTCAGAATAAAACATATGAAGACTAATATATTACGTGTTGTAATTCTATTTTATACTTTTCAGTATTATCTGATGTTTTTTGTCAGTGTTATTTACTCATGAGCCACATGAAATTTTGATTATTTAGCACACATTCAGTCTGCAGAGGAACCGATATCTCATTAGTCAGTTCAAATTGCACTGATACTTAATACATACGCATTTTCAATCAGGCGCATATATCAGTTATCAACTGTACTCCACTATCTTCAAAGTTATCGAAGTGCGATCTTTTGAGACTTAATGTATCATTCCCCATTGAACGTTGGTAATTGCATTAATGAAGTGATTGGGTTTGTAGTTATATATCTTAGTCAAATATTAACAAATTTCTAATGTTATATATATATATATTTCGTCACCGTTTCCAAATGTAACGAAGAAATCACTCTTTGAAATAAACTCACCAACAGATTTCACATTTTTATATAAATATCTTTATGCGTGTTTAACCTTCAGAAGATATTTTCTTTCTCCTTCAAGGGCAAATTTCCGCCATGCAAATGATTCTTCAAGAGATAAGCTAAATTAATTTTCTCAATTAAACTCTCTCATGAAGTCGAATAATATGGACGATCACTAGATTCAACCCATTAATTTGATTTTCTAAGGATCAACATCCTAAAAGCAGTTTCAGAGTTTAACGTGCGGATTCTGCGGCTTTTCAATCTTTTGGATCTCTATGTCCAAGATAAATATTGCTCGGTCTAATAACAAACAATGAACGCTTCTGAAAATAAACTAAAAAAAGATTGTATAAAGTCTTCTAGACAATCTTCAGTATTCCAAGGACAAACATGGCGAAATCCCTCAGACTTATCGTTTTGAAAGGAACATTTCATATTTACGAAAAAATAAGGGGAGAGCGTTCGGTCGAAACGGCCACAGTTCCTTTCTATCTCGCAATATTGTCTTCAGAATGATAACAATTACAGTCGAGCTGGCCGGAAAGTGAATTCAAGAGCAGAGAGGGAGGTTTACTCAACTTTTATTTACTCTAAAAGAGAAGAAAACAGAATTCTCTGCGAAATAAATATTACTTTAGTGCCACTCGCACTATGAAAACTCGTCATTTTTGAATTCTGGCTCCGAATAAATTTCTCCAGAGAGTTTCGGAGTTACTCATCCCTTTATTTCCTTCTGCGAGTCTTTTTGGGCTTTAATAAAACATGAATCGCGAGGAATCCGTTTGAGTTTATTTTGGTTGAAAAGAACCTTTGAGGATTTCTTAATTTGAACAAATAACTTACTTGGAAAAGAGATTTAATCAGGAACTAGGAAAGATCTTGTAAAAGTCCATCTTGATCTAAAAAAATGAAATTTGTAATTTAATAGACATTTAACATTATGTTTTGTATTATTCCTTTGGAAATGCAATTCATTGAAGCAGTGGGTAATAATTATAATTGCTTGTGGAAAATTGCAATTCGTTTTTTTTTTTCATACTTTTGGTTAATTCTTTCCCCTTACCCATGACTGGAGATATGAATTTCCTCACGCGGTCAAACACATGAAGTCAAAATACTTCATTGTTATATATTTTTTAATCTTTTATAAACAGTATTGAAATTTATTTTGGAAATACAACACATGTTGGAAATCATGCATTTACCAAAAATATTAGAAATATTTATATTAAAAATGCAAAAAGTTATTATATGAAATGTTGAAAAGATGCTAGAAAAAAACCTAAACAATCTTTTAATGTTTAAGGTATTACGGAATGACACTAATGTTAATAGCTGTGAGCATTTAACAAACAAAAATGAAATATGAAATAATTTAAAATAATTTTTTAAAGAATATTTTTATATTCTTTTTGCATTATTAATTTAAAAGAAATTTCAGAAACGTGGGGTCAATGACTCCATAAATAACAACAAAAACTTTGAAAAAAGAATAATTCGGTTATACGCACGTGTTCATACTTAGATTTTTACCAACATACTGCTGTAAGAACAACTTGAAGTAACTGAGATGATGATTGTATTCAAGGACAAAATACCATGTGATAATCACAGCTAAGATAATTAGATTTTGATCCCCGTCTATTGATACGGGTTAAAAGAACTTTTTGAAATTCGGTTTTGCTTCAATACGGCTAATGTCATCGTCCAGGTAGTTAAAAAAAATTGTTTAGTCCTTTATTTATTTTAAAAGAAAAAGTAACATTTGATACTTTACAAAACAATCTCCAAGAACGATAGACATGAGAAGGATATTTAAGCTTTATTTGGAGAAATACATTTTTAATAAGGCACTATGATAAATAGCAGATGATAGTAATTTATTATTAACATTGCATTATCATTGCATTTTGTATTTATCAATCGGTGTTTTCCAGCATTCACAACAAATGTAGTGGATTAATTGACATGAGCATTATTCATGAATTATGAGTTATTTCACAAAAGGTTTTTTTAATCATTTAAAAAATCACATTGCTTTGTTTAATTTAGATTTGTTTTTGTATTTACTATGGATATGAACATCACAAATTGGTATTTTTAAATATGTATTTCATTGGTTGGTATTTTTCTTAGAAAATGGATTTTTGCAAAGGGCTCAGTTAAGATGCTGGAAACTGATTTCAAAACTGCTGGAAATGCTAAAGGAATTTATTGAGAATTTAATACAGCCTTAATTTATATACTTTACATTTCCAGTCTTTAATATAATTATTCCGTCAAAATAGAAAATATGTAAATAACCATTTATAGGTTTTAAAATGATCAACACTCAATTTTATACATAACTTCAATATACAATTCAATATTTATACAATGTACTTCTGCTCTTATGTCTACTACCTTATACAAACAACTATTATTTATCGTAAGTTTATGATCCACTGCCTGAGACAGTTGGATCCTTGGAGACGCACAAGATATGGAAGATGAAAAAGATGTCACAAAACATGCCCCGAAAAAATTCTTCACTTTGCCATAGAACTGTGCAACTATTTGTTACAAAACTTTGAAATCGCCTTATTTCTATGTCTTGAGCCCAATTTAATATGGAATTACGTATTCACTTTTTATTTTTGCTTTGTCTTTCTGTCCATATTGAAATCCCAAATACCCCCTGGTCCCAAACAGATTATAAAAGTACACTCGGTATTACTAGAGGGATAAATTTAATTGGATTATCTTTGCATTATCATGCTAATTGCATTATCTTTAGCAGCAGCTTTATATTGTTGATATCAAAATTTAATTTGATAATTGATTGAAGATTTCGAGCTCAAGTCCAAAAAATTTTCAATATATGTAAGCATGAAAAGAAAAGTACAATTTTTACATATTCCTTTATAAGAAAGTATTATTATTTATTAAATTGAATTTTGATTTCTATCCATTACAAAGTAATTTTACATTTTGCAACGATAAAGACAAAAATCATGTTCCTATGCATAAACTAAAATAATGTAATATTATTTATTTATGGCATGATGTTATTTCATACCAAATTATTATTTCAACCAAATTTTTAATTCATTATTTTATTTTATTTTTATGTCTATTGTGCATATTTATTATTTTATTTTATTCTCTCGACATTTATTTGATTTTTCTTTATCTGCGTTTTCAGTACATTTAGATATTTTTTTAAAATTTCGATTTATCTTCTTGTGGCCATTAAGATCTTTTGCCATATTTTCTGGATTTGATTATCAGTTTTTTTTTCTTTTGATCTGAATAAAATTGTAATATTAAAATTATTCTAATCAATCATCTGTGATGATTTAATATTATTTTTTATGGTACAAAATGAAGTCAATTGGAGAAATATATATTCATAAGAAAAATAAAATAATAAATATTTATGAACATTTTAGATATCAAAGCTGCGTTTTTAGTCTAGCCATTTATTTTAATTTGAATTTAAACATTTCTCCATTGAAGCCATTAAGGCCTTTTGCCATATTTTCGTACTTTAATAATCTGTTTTTTTAGTTTTCATTTAAATATAAATATTATTATATTAAAATTATTCAGACGAATCAACTGTGATATTTTAATATTATTTTTTATAATATAAAATTAAGTTAGTTTCTGAAATATACTTTCATAAGATAAACAACATAATGTATATTTGTGAATATTTTAGATATTAAAGAATAACAAGTATTTTGTATTTCTTATAGTATTCGACTGCACTGCTAAAATTACATTTAAACTGACCCCCCCCAATGAAGTAAACATGAATTTTAATCATATTTATAATTTGAGTAGTTACATATATTAGATTTTGAATTCATTACGAATCCATATTTGGCTCTAATGTATTTATCAAATTTTCCGCTTTACACGACCTTAAATGCGTAACTGAGCATTTCATATATAATGTTATTGGACGTTGTCGATGCAATGCGATGTCACATCTTTTCTGTACTAGAAATAAGCTGAATGAAATCTATCTAACTGGTTTGCTCAAACTGGCAAGCCTTATATGAAAATAAATCTCCTTCATATTTATTTCACATCATAAATTTAAACTAAATATTGTTAGCAGATATTAAGAATTTCTTTAAAAAATTTTCCATGATCGTATCCAAATATCAAATGTTAAATTGATATTTATAAACAAAAAATTCCATAAATAAGTTAAGTTATAAAATGTTATTTTTTAGGATCATTTAATAGAAAATTGAATGTGTTATATTAAATGAATTTATTTAATTTTTCAATTAGAAATTTAGATAAACAAAATTTTAAAAAAGAAATCAAATATGAAAATAATTACAGCATAAACACTGAAAATGAAGTTAAATAGTAACATACTCGGGCAAGCAACACTTTTTTTCGGAAGTTTAAAATCAACAGATTTGAAAAGCACGTCATACAATATAAGTAATATGGTTTATTCAAATTATTAAATGCTTCTGCTTTTTATATGTTTTAAAATTAAAGAAAGCCTTGTAAAATTACAAAAAGATCTTTTTAAAAATTAGGTTAATAAAAGGCTTAACAAATAAAATGAAATTTCAATTAAACTACTAGTTAATTTAAATGTAAGAATTTCTGAAATATTTATCTATATGATGTATTTATTGCTTTAACAAGAATTATTCAATAGGCCGCATTTATTTTAATATAACACATGCTAAAAAATGTTTGAAAAGTAATTCAATCAATGAAGTTTGATAATCCATATAAGTTAATAATGAAATGCTTTTCCTTTCAAATAAGATATTGCAAAAAAATTAAATAACAATATTAATTATTTAGTTATGTTTATTTATGTTTAGTTATTGTGTATATTTTATAAAGTAAATCCCTTTCAAAAATAATTTTACTAGAAATAATGAATTAAATAAGATTCTATAATTCTACAAGTTTCTGATATAGAGATTTAAAAAAATTTAACTTATCATTTCACATTAAATAAGCTAATAATATTTTACAAGTATTCAGGAAATTTTAATGTAAATTATCCTTTTTATGGGTTTGCGTTTTAACTATCAGCTTTTGTACTTTCATAGAAAATTCTATAAAAATGGAAGAAATT
>JAPMOR010097207.1:29500-52935 GCA_026543865.1 Argiope aurantia | reverse complement strand
ACACACACACACACACACACACACACACACACACACACACACACACATATATATATATATATATATATATTATAATTATTTCAATCTTTTAATTTAATTTCAATCAAAAACAACAAAATTACATCTTATTCACTACTCAGTTAAGAAAGCCTTTTTACAGTAAACTCGAAATAAATAGAAACAAGAAAAAAGTGAAATTCTTAGGAGGAGACGAAATATTTTATTTTAAAATGTTGTGGCAGAACTTAATAGAAATCTTCCAGTTTTCTGCTAAATTTCCAAGCTGCATATGAAGTAAAATTTTGGGTAAAATTGTAATTAAAGAGAATTTCTTAAATTTATCTTAAATTTTAAATGCAAAAAACTTTTTTACTTCTGACAGACAGAGCAATTAATTCAGCAGTTCTTCATTTCCCACACTTTTTTCCTCACGGTAAAAATTAGCTGCTGGTGCATTCATGCACTGAAGAATTAATTCATTATATGCAATATAAATCCCCACAAATAGTACCGATGGAAATTTATAATAAATTTCACAGTTTATAAGAATACAGTAATTCACATGAAATTTTACTTTCAAAAGACGCTCAGAAGTCAATATAAGAATTTTTAGCGGTAAGAAAATATAACACTATTGTTATTTTAAAAAAATAAATGAAATATTAGTTGTTCAAAATCTTATAGAAGAGGGTTGCATTAAATACGATAAATTCAATTTATTGCTATTTAAACCGTTTCTCTTTTTATTTATTAAAGATATCTGGATTCTCTGTGAAGATTTGAAACGAAAATAAAACCAATAATGTTTATTGCTCACCAGAAACAATACATTTTTTTTTATTTAATCGGATCATTTTGCTGCTACTTCTTTGTATCTCAAAAGGAATAATTATGATACCAATTTAATGATTTAAAATATTTATAAGCATTTTAATTGCAAAAGGATGGCTTTCCAACTGCAAATTTTAGAAATCATTTTTAATTTGGGAAATAATTATTCATAATACTGACAGAACTGATAACATTCTACCAAATATTTTAGGTAATTAGATTTTGAAACATGCGATTTTTTTAAAAAATTAAACTAAATATAATTATCAATAATGTATTAATGTGCATTATATTGGAAGAAGAATGCAAGGATAAGATGGATGATGGAGGGATTTTAAAATCCAGTCGAAACAGGAAACAAGAAAAAGAATACTTTATCAGAAAAATTCTATAGATATCAAAGTACTACATTCTATAAGAACACTAAGTGCATACTACAAGAATGTTATTCGGAGTCCTCATTATATTTATTTATAACCTTTTTTCTTCTCCTTGAAAAGTTTATATATCCCCTAATATCTTGAAAACTTTTATTAAAATTTTCTTTTTTCAAGTACAACATTTGAATTTCTAAATTATTTTTTTGGAAATTATATTTGAAAACATCAATTAATTGTTTCAGAATAAAAGTGAAACTGATAGATATCAAATTTTACATCAATTTTAACTTAAATGATTTCACAAAGTATTTTCATAATGATAATGTATGATTTTTTAACTTTCCGAAAGAATACCTTCGATCTTATTCTCATCCATCTAATTCATTATTGTTGGAGATTTTACTATCTAAATGATGCATTATTTGAGATAATATTCATAGTTTAACTATTATATTATATCATAATTAAAGCTCGAATTTAATAAGCTTCATTGCGGATATATTCAATATATCCATTATGAAGCTGTATAGATATGTCTATATACGATAAGCTATAACAGTTAATGCTTATCTGACAGTTCTAGGTTATCTGCGCACTGTCTATTAGGTCGTAAGATGCTACAATAATTTCAATTGCATTTAAAATTAAATAAAAATTTTGGAATATTTTTATATAGTGATAAGGGGAAGTATTGGAACAAATAACAATAAATAATAAAAATATGATTTTTAGGGTTAAATATTTTATGCCATTAGTATAAGAATTAAAAGTGATGGATCTAAGTAAAATAAGATTCTTGGTACTCGAAGCTAGGAAATTTAGATCTTGAATAGTTCTATTGAAATAACGGGACCATGAAATTAAAGTGAACCATCTAATTCTCAAGTTGCATGATGTAGTACGTAGATAAAAGAAGAAAACAAGCGGGAAATTAACAATCTTTAAAAGCAACATACTTCATCTCCCTTTTCACATAAGAAACATCATTTTTTCATTTGCCTAGATTTTAAAAATAGAACATTTTTAAAGCAATTTATTAGTGAACATAGGCTATTACGTGCTGATAAATGTTCTATTTTAACTGGTAGGGCAAAAAGCAATCGTCAGACAGTCTGCGGTTTTGTTTACGGCATTGATAAAGTAATTAAATTCATTACTCTTTATTGTTTTAATAAAAAAGGAAATTCCTTAAAGCAAAACATCACATCTTAAACAGCGTTAACTGCCAAGTTAGAAGATAATTGAATAAATATAGCTCTTTCAGTGCGGCAGTCAGAAATTAAAATTAAAAAAAAAAGCCATTATTAGAAAGAACAAAAGTTAATTAAACTTTCAGTTAATTAACAATTAACCGATAACTTGCCGTTTTCTGAAACAATTTCGGAGCAAATAATCTTACAATAAATACTTTAATATTCTCTAAAAATTCAAACTTTTGTCCTTCGTTGTATAAAATCCATTTTTGGACAATATTTCTTCCAATTTTTCTTGATTTTTTTAAAATAAAATGAAATGCATGAAAATTAATTTTGAACAACTTTAACGCGCTTTAAAAAATATTAATATTTAATATTCACATTTTAGTATACTCTCTTTTACTTCAAATTGGCGATTTTTACAATGTCTAAAAGCAGACACAATCAATCATTCAAACAAAGAGAAGAAAATTCCTTATAAGTAAATGAAATAGATATAAGCCAAGAGCAACCGCTTTGTTTTTGAGAAATTAATCCATATTTCTAATATTTCTCGCAATAAATTCGCAGGAAATTATCACGAAAAATATTTACGAAGCCATGAAAACCATCCAACAATAGCAAACGATTTCAGATAATGAGAAACAATAAAAAATTTGCGGGTTTTCTGTTATAACTTCGGTGAAAATTATCCTAAAAATAACTGTTTCACATCATCCTAAAATAAGAATTAATATTTTCAACGATATTAGTTTCATATTTGTATAATTTTTCGAATGTTATTAATTTTTAAAAACATATTAGCGCGGACAATTCTTAAATAAAGAAAATTGTAGGTATTTCTTTACTAAACCACGATAATATTTTCAACTTTTGGAACATTATCTTTTAAAATTTCTCATTTATGTCAATACGTTTTTATGGACTAGGTTCTTTGTTTATTTTAAAGCATTGTTTTAATGATGACCAAATGAGAACTTAATAACTCTATTCAAATTCAAAAAAGGCTAAGTTCAGTTTAATTAAAGTCTCGTTTTAAAGCAGCACTGGGGCTATCCTAGTAATTTTGAGCTATGGTCGGATGACGAAGATGGCATTTGACCCGATGCCCCCCCTTAAAATTTCCACACCGCCCCAACGGCTTGGTTAAGATGGATTTAACTTGCACCAGACCAGTTTACATGATGATTCTTCGGCGGTAACGGGACTCGACCCTGAAATCCTTCAGTGCCGAAGCCGAAACCTTACCACCAGGCCACGGCGCCCCGAAACGAAGACGAAAAGACTCAGAAAATAAATCTTAATTTGGTGACCGAATTTCCTTTTTATTTTTGACAATAAAAATACCGGCGAAAAGTCATTTTTCTCAATATTTGTATAAGAATCTAAGAGAAAATTTTGGAAGCAGAGATAATAGCAATTTGAATCAGAAAAACTGTTAATTTATTATATTTTGAAAGTTTTTTTTATAAATGAAAAAATTAACTGTTTATTTATTTGTGTCCCAAAATATACTTTAATTTTTTGTTATACTTCAGTTTTTGTGAATAAGATGGGCAGTGCTAATATAACTATTACAAGATTATGGTGGGTGGGGAAATCAGTTACCGGTGGTTTATAATATCGTCTGCTTCAATAATGTGACTGAACTTTTAATTTTAATTAATAATATTTCAGATATTTGAATTTTTTTTGGATATTAGAACTGCATAGTCAGATATAATGCAACGGAAAGACTAAAGATTATATTTTATTGAAGAGCAGTTTTTACATGAAAAGAATTATAAATGAAAGCGTTATTTTTAATTAAAAAATTAACTATTTATTTATTTGCGTTCCAAAATATATTTTAATTTTTTCTTATACTTTAGCATTTGTGAGCAAGATTTGCAGTACTAATATAACTATTACAAACGTAAGGAAAAAAATCAGCTACCAGTGGTTTATAAAATCATATGCTTCAAAATTGTGACGGAGATTTGAATTTTAATTAAAAATATTTCAGACAATTGAACGATATTTTGAATATTAGAACTGCATAGTTAGATATAATACAAAGAAAAGACTAAAAATTATAATGTTTTATAATCGAACAGTTATAATTATAATGTTTTTTAATTATAACGTTTTTTAATCGAACAGTTTTTGCATAAAAATAATTATATATGAAAGAGCATGACTGCGGGGAACCAGGGTATACCATCTACTATTAAATAAAAGTGAAATAACTAATAGAATCAACTGTTGATATAGGCAAATTTTTAATCCCATTCATTTTAAAACTTTTACTCTATACCATCACATCTTTTTAAAATCTGTTTATGTGAAACGTTATGGGCATATTGCTCTGTTAACGATATATGGAAAAAATAGATATACGATTCCTATGTTTTCTAATAAATGAACACATCAATGTAAGGATGAGAAAAAAAACGATTTATCTTAATATCTTTCCAAACAACAGGAATAATTTCTAACCACCTCTAATAAATTACTCTTCCACGTCTCTATCAAAAATCGAAATAAATATAAACGACACTACATATTCTGTTACTGCAAACTGTATGCACGATAAATATAATGTATCATTCGAGGAAACAAGAATGCAAATTTATCGAGCAGATGTATGTATATATATATATATATATATATATATAAAGATAAAAAGTACACAAAAATTGAGTACAATGACTGCATTGCACACATGACAGCATGAAAAGAAACTGCATTTGCAGGGATCTAGATGCACATCTTCTGATGGAAAAAAAGGAGCAAAGAATGCTTTTTTTTTATCCGGTACACAAAAACCAATACACCAACATGGCAAAATCCGGAAGAAAAAATATTGCCTTCTGTATTCAAAAGGATACCGGAAGTATCCACACAAAAAAAAGTGAAGCCGCACTTTCCAAAAAAGCTACAGACTACTCCGGGAAGTAAGTGTAAAGGGAAAGTTCAGAACAAGGTAAAAATGACGCCCTATTTTCTTCCGCTCAGCCTACGCCAAAATGGCCTGGATAAAGGGAGTGAAGCGTACCTCGGTCCCTGTTAGGAATGCATTATTCATCCGCCACACTTTTGGGTGCCGTTATTATATTTTTTCCCCTTCGCATTTTTTTTTTTTACCAGCAGGGCCAAGGGATTGCTAACAAAGTGTGTTTTGGGTGTTGGATTAACTATTCATGGAGTAGTGGTTAATTCGCTTAGCCGACTTTGGTTATCACACCCGGAGGACCCGAGCTTTCGGACGAGTTAACTGAAGGGTAAAATGATGAGATAGCGTATAAGAATAGAGGGGGCAAAATAATTCGAACGTACGACGACATGAATAATGAAAGGACAAAGATGCGTTATTCCGCTAGCATGAGTTTCTTGTCTTCAAGGAATACAAGTAGGTGATAGGGGTATGCCAAAACAGAAGCTCAGTTTTTCAAGAATACTGTAAAAATACGGTGCGAGAATAATTATGCCTATAAATCTCGTTTCTTGACACCATATCCAATTTTATTTCATTGATTGGTCACATTTATTTTGCATATAGTTAAATAAGTCATTGTATACAATTTTTGTGTACTTTTTATCTTTATGTTATGATAAATTGTCTTCCTTTCTTAAAACATGCTGAAAGGTTCCAAATATACATTAAATTCTACATGTTTTTATCGAAACCATTATGGTTACATTCAAATTATAATTTTTATACTTTTATTGAAATTATTTTTAACTCTAAAAAAATGTCACTTTTTCTATGTTTTAACATTTGCATATATATTTATCTTTGAATCAAGATGTTAGAAATCGTAAGTTGTTTTCTTAAAAAATCATAATAATCAGGAATATATATATATATATATATATATATATATATATATATATATATCTTGCAAAACCGAATTTTTCATTAATAATTAAAAAATAATATATAAGAAAATTATAATAATTTTTATCAGTATTGTAATTGCTTTTATAAAACCCGTAAATATATTGATTTTTGAAACAGGAGTTTTTAATTTACCATATATCAATTTCCTTTATAAATATTACTTATTGTCACTGTTATATTTAAACACTACATATCAAATTTTTTATAACATTTAACTTCTTCGCATCTAGCGTGTTCAAGTGAAACTTATGCACGACGGCCGTAACACGCTTCAAGCGCTCGTCTACATTTAAAATTTTTTAAACGTTTAAAACGCTTTGAAAATGTTTACTTGTTTTTGTTTGTTCTAATGTGGCGGAAAACAGGAATTTCCGTGGACAGGAGAGGACGGCTAAAGGGTTAATGATGTTAATCACTTGCATATACTAGTTACATCTGGTCTCATATTGATGAGTGCAACAAAGTTTTTTTTTTTTTTTTTTTTTTTTTTTTTTGTCATAAAGATCGGGTTAAGTAACATTCGTTACATCAAAATTACGAATATAGGTGTGATTTCAATGTCACGTGTGGTTTTGGAAATACGTTTTGAGATAAGAGAAACAATATAGTTAAGTTTTCTGAACCAATTGAATGAACAGTTTGGACAAAATAAATCATGCCAAAATATCTGAAAATAAAATAATTATTCATCTCAAGAAAATTTCAAATAAATGTGAGAATTTTTTAACATTTTATTCTCTAATTATATAAGTGATTTTTTTTTTCAATAATTATTAAACAGTCCCAAGCAAATTTAATTTTGATGACCATCGGACAATCGGGTCATCTGGATTTCTAACTCATAAGAATAGTTTCCAGATATTATTAACTATTCATCAATTTTTAGAATTTTAATTCTTGTTGGAACAAAAACTGATAACATTTAGTTCCACTTTATTTTCCCTTTTATACGTATATCCTATGAAAATATACGCTTTACGTATTTTGATGAAAGGCTACATTTTCAGCATCTTCATTCTCCAAAATAACTATTTAAAATTTTGTCCTTGAGCGCTATGGCTCAGAAATACACCTACATACTCATTAGCATAAAACTGATATTTCCTATATGAATTTTACACAAAAATTTGAAATATTTATCAAATTTTTGTTGAAGTCTACTAAAGGAAGTCTATTTGTCTATCCATTCATATACATATGAATAGGAAAACTAAAAAATTTAGCAGATCTGTGGATGGAATTTAGTATACTATTTTACTACGAAACTGTTGATATGTCACAATTTTCGACTGCATTCACTACATGGCTGAGTTAAATACAAAAAGCACAATATTTCGAAAGTCATCAGGAGATTGCTCCGCCTTCATTTCTTATATATTACTTCATTTTTTTCAATAGAACTGATCCAGATATTTTGACACCCACATATTTAGAAATTCTACACTCTGCAATCCGGAATGTTTTGATGATTTACTGCCCTGCATCTTGCTAGTATAGAAAAATAAGAAAAATGCACCTAAAATAACTTTAATTCTTCTGTAGAATCTTTATCACCTTTCTGGTTTACCACTTTGTAAATATATGTATAAAAAATTGCGCCAATATTAATTTTAATTTCCTTTCTACTCTTGAATATTTAAAAGAATCGTAATGATAATTATTATCAAATTATATTCTAGTAATTATATTCTAGAAGATTATATTCTAATCACTTAAAATGTGATGCTATTATTTACTTTGTACAACTCGTCAGCCAAGAATAACAGGAGGAAATATATTTAAATGAGATTTCAATCTCTAGCTTGAAACATCATTGCGTGACGATATTTTTGGTTTAATTAATTAGACGTTATTTAATATCGGCATAATACACATGTAAATAAACTAAGTAATAAAAAAAGCATTTTTGTAAAAGAAATATCTTCAAATATTTGTAAAAATGATTAAAATTAATGAAAATACGGTCAGGAAATAAAATTGAAATTAATATATATATATTTTTAAATTTTAAGTGATGAAAAAATGTTTTTTTTTTTCTAATTACTCTGCAGTTATTTTGAATTAATTTGAGAATTCCAACTAATTTGTTCATTAAAAATCCGATTTTGGTCATCCTTGTTTTGTAAATACCAACTATGCAAGAAACAAATCTATGCTAATTATAACAGTTGCAGGTTCTCCTTTGGGCTAAAAGACAGTGTTTTAAACGATTCATGTATCATGCGAGGCACATTTTTCATGGCAAAATACAATATAAAGAAAGACATTACGATTATACTAGACATACACATACTAGAAAGATATTATATACTATGGTATTGAAAATATATATCACACTTTACTGCAAAAGAATCGACAATTAAATGATTGAAGACATTTTGTTTTGTTTCTGTAATACAGATATTGTAATACTGTTTTTGTTATTAAATTTTAAATTGAATTACCTTCAATTTGATATTTAAAAATTTGTATTTAATTGAAAATTAATATATTCTACAAGCACGCAAAGTTAAAAAACATGAAACTTTCAAAAATTTTAACACTTTTGGCCACCACTGTATATATATATTAAAGATAAATGTGTATATACGTATGTGTGTTTTAGATTACTTGACTCAAATTTAGGCACTTGTAATATATAATTTGAATGATGGGAATATGCACATCAGAGATACTTATTTCTGAAATTTTAGTTAATTAAATACTAAAAGAAATTTTGTCATTTTTATGTAAGAACTTCCAAACGTACAATGATACAAATAGCGTTTTACACCTAATTGAATTCAAAAAATATCTTTTCATTGTTTTCATATTTTTTAACGTATAATATTTCTTATTTTTAATCAACTTTTTAAAAGTTATTTTGTGCATATTATCCAAATTATGAACTAAACCTAAAAAAGCATATATATTAACATGTGTCTGTATGAAAAGAAATAAATATGGACCCTGATTTTTTTTTTTGGATCAAAATCAAATAACATGACAAAATTTGCTGTTTTCCGTTTAAAATATCTGTCTTATTGATTCATTCATTCTGCATTATTTAAGTCAATCAGGATTTATATATAAGGGTTACTCACTCTAACTGAGGCATGGAAGCAAATTTCTAAGCTATTATTAATATACATATACATCTCATTCGAAAAATTATCTAAATGAAGAAATAAACGCTATTATAAAATACAAATTTAAAATTTTTATGTAAAACCTCGGTAATAAGACTTTATTTAATAAATAATTTTAGTAAACTGATTTAATAAATATATTTAAAAATTTATGAATTATGATGGAGAATGTTTTATCATAAGAAAATCTTTGTAAATAAATTTGAAATGTAATTAAAAATGACAGTTGAATTCATTTCACAGTCATTTATTAATATTTTTTAGCGTTTCTTTTATTTAAAAATAATTTCAAGTCAAAAATTGATAGAATAAATTTGAATAAAGAATTAAAATGAAATATAAAATCCCCCTATGCATAATTTCAATGTTTCCTAATTAAAATTTGCAATTAGCTAAGAAAGGAATATTACTTATTTCTTCCCCTTAATATGCAAAGTGAATATTATTAATTTTTATGCGATCACATTATTGAAAGACCTCCATCTTATATTCTTTTTCTTATACTCGAATTTAAAAAAGAGCTTTCAATTTACACATATCATATAAATCTTTTTTTATCTGATTGCATTCTACAATTGAAAAAAAAAGTTTATAAAATCATCTATTTGAGAAGAAAATTTATTTCAGACAATTCAATAAGATGACAAGCGAAAAGGTAGACAATTTTTGTGTTAGAAAACTCAGTTCATTACTACATCATAAGGAGGATACGAATTCCAGATCTATTTTTATTTCCTTCGATTCCATTTCGTTATTTCTTTTCTCCATTTCTCTCTTTCTTTTTCGGAAGAAATATCAAAGGAGGGCTTGTAATGATGCAGAGCCCTCAGTCCCGTACTGCCGTTCTTTTTATCCCCCATTGGTACATTGGTACTATCGGTACATTACTGTGAGGTAAACCAGGCCTTCAATCGGTACCATCTGTTTTTGTGTCCATGAGAATTGTCAGATTAAGGCTCGGCCTTCACATAATTATTTTTTCTTGTGGAAGGGAAGAAAAACATTCCGAGGAAAGCATACGAGCCTTTCATTTTTTCTTGAGAAATACAGAGTGTTTGTTAAAGGTATTGTTCGGTAAATACAATTATTTGATGTATAATTTCAAAAGAGTGAGATATTTGAACCGATGTAACTGAATTATTATCTGCAATTGGTAATATTCTTTCAGATCTATATCATCAAAAACACATGGCGCTTACATTTTATTTCCCAACATTCTTCCGATTACTTTTCAAAAAAATGAGAACAGTGATGTGCATTTCTCTTTTCATACCAACAATAATATATATATATATATATATATATATATATAGATATATATATATCTATATATGTATGTATGTATGTATGTATGTATGTATGTTATGTATTTTAAACGCAATAGCGCACTAAATGTTCGATTTCTTGTTTATTTTATCAGCATAAAACACTAGGCAGCTGAAAAATTACATCATTTGTGAAAAATTACATCATCAAAATTCATCAAATGATTGGATGAAGTTTGGCTGGATAGTATTTTGCAATGTCTGGATGATAATGATGAATACGGAGGATTAAAGCTTAAAATCCGATAAAAGAAAGATGAAAGGCATAATCACTGAAAATATTAGAGGAAGTAAATCAATTATTTCAAGAACAGAGAATTGATCTATTCGTTTCTTCAAATCCGTACGAGAACGTAGTTTTGTTGCGTAATGTTCTCTAGTAATGTACAAAATTACTGATATTTTTAGTAAATAACTAGGACTACATTATTGCCACCGCGTTTAGACCTCCAGGGTAATCACAAGGTAACACAATGGGAAATGGCAGATGGAGTTGAAATCTTAAGGATCAATACCGAAATACGAGTCGTATTGACGATAACTGTTCTATACTGCTGTCGAATGAACACTCCATCATTGGCATGGAGATAATTCAATCATGCAACAATTGCTGTGCACACTTTGGCACATGCATTTTCTTTCTTATACGGTGGCTTCACATCCTCTTACTCTTGGTACTCTTGAGTGGATCCCATTAGTATGGAAGGTTTTATTGAATGCATGTTTATAAATCAGAAGGTGGAATAAAAGGAAGAAAATGAGCTACAAATCATGAAGATCAAACAATAAGAACTCATTAAGTATTAAAAAATATTTCGTTTTGTATAAAGTTTAATTCTATATGATTTTTTCTGGGAAATTTTACACAATTACTGACTTCGAAATTCTTAGATTGAAACGATAGTGTAATGATAAATTGGCTGCTGGATCAGTAAGAATGCATGAAAATTTCCATGCCACATCAATATGAAAATACTTGGCAAATAACAATGAACCGATCTCAAACAAGGTCACTTGTATCTATTTTTTTGTTTATTTGTTTGTTTAAAATGACTATTGGGTTTAGTTTTCTATTGAGATGAAACTCAAAATTCACACCGGTAATTACGAAACTCAGATTTAATAAAAGCGGGTTATTTATAAAATTGGAAGAAAAAATATTTCATACTTTTATCAGGCATATTATGTTTCCTGAGTTATCATAATTATTGCATAGAAGCAATTCATATGAATAAGACAAGATAAAAGACACAGGCCATCTAGATCTATAATAAGTATTCGTTATTTTAAAGTGGGCAGTATTTTCCTGTAGATTTTTTTTCCTATAAGATGTCTAATGAGCTCTAAAACTATTTCAACGCGATGAATTTATCACATAATATATGACTAACAACTGTATCTATTATGAATAGGATTTAGTAAATAATAATGCTTTATTTCATTTAAGACACGAATTCAATTTAAAAATGTAAATTATATTAAATTTTATAAATCAGACAAATGTAGAAAATCCGCAATGAAATCTGTATTTTTCTGAAACAAATTTCGTGTTTAAAATTATCCTCCTTTTTTAAAGCCCACTTTGTTACAAAAAATAGTGACTGAAACATTTGTGGTGGTTACTAAAATAGTTTTTACAATACGTACAATTTAAGGAGTTTTTCTTTTCTTATATTGCATAAATTTTATTCAAGTTTAACTCAATATTCCAGGTATTTCATGCAATACAAAATTATGGCTCTTAAGCCAAGAAGAATTAAATAAAAAAAATCCATTCAAATCTTCATGTCTCTGAAACACTTTAGCGCAGCTCTAGACGTATTGAGTTCCCAGTTACCTCTCATTTTATTCCTTGCATATTTTATTTCACTCTTCGACCTCCCTTATAACATTAAGAATCTCGTAGAAAGTAAAAAAAAAATGTATATTTGAGGTTTCCCCATTCATATAATGATCTAACTCGTTAACTTCATAACGACCTTTTCGGAATATACCGACTCTAGCTCGTAAAATGTCTTTTTGCTGAATATATATAAAGACGAAAGTATATATATCTGAATTCCTTAGATTCAAAGTAAAAAGAAGTTAGATCGAATAACGGAGAAATTTCCTATAACTGAAAGATAAATCCTTCTCGATTTTAGAATAATAATTTATTTCAATAAATGTCGTTAAGAGGATTCAGAATTTTCTCATTAACTCCGGAAAGATTTTTTTTTCTCTAGCTTTGAAGTATTACTCTTTGAGTTTATGAGTGCATAAGAAGAAGATATATCTTTTTTCAATATGGATTGAAAAAAAATAATAAATGTATCCATGAATTGAAATATATTCAAACATTTCTTTTAATCTGTATCAAACCTTTTTTTCGTCAATTTGGTAATTGAAGGGAGGGTTTTGTTTTAGTGGAAAAGAGAAAAAATATATAGCAATATGTTTTCATTTTAGAATGTCATATAATAACATGCATCATAATTTTCAAATTTAAACCGAGACCAAAAATTAACCAGAATTATTTTATTATACATGATGCTAGTTTCCTATAAAATTTAGCCAGTTGTATAAGTTTGATGACGAGTAATTTTTTTTAACATTCCAGATCAAGATCTGTTTATTATTTTTAATTGAATATTTCTATGTAGAATTAGTTACTAAAAACATTATTAATTTTCATATATACCTGACATACAGAAATTCTTCATACAAAAATAATTGTAAGCTGTTATATTATATCACAACATAATTTTTTATGTATCTAGCATGTAGATTTCAAAGCTGTTTTCATCGACATTTAATTTTTCGTCTTTTAAAGAAAATTGTTTTTTCAATCATTTTGATTTCATACTCATTAAAATATTTAAAATAATCATTATCAACTTCATTAGGAAAATTTGTGTAGTTGAAAAACATAGGAAATTTGTATCAATTGCGCATTATACATTTGTATTTGAAACGATTATACATAAAGATTTCCAAATTATGAACATCATCGTGAAATGAATGGTTTTGTATGTTCGTACAACATCCAAGAGGATATTAACAGTTTTTACAAAAATACAATAACTTTGAAATAAAGGGAAATAAGAGGGATTATTTTATTAATATTTTGTAAATTTAGCATATTAGTGAGTACCGAGTCATAATAGAAAAAAATAGGATCGTAGAAAATGCTATCCAAGAAAAGAAGCATGCATTAATTCGCTTAATTTTGAAAATTAATCTTTAAATAAAATGCCAAAATATTATCATTTTTCAATAAAAAAAATTTTTGAAGTAGATGGATTGAATCTAACTTAACTAATTTAGTTCTATTGGTATATTAAAAAGCATATATTTTTATTCTGCCTTCTATTCTTACTTTTTATTTTTCAATTAATGAATATTTTTAATAAATATAATGGAATCTTGAAATAAAGTTATTTTTCGAAATGCCGCCGTTCAATAGAAACCAAAATTTGATGAATGAATTAATAGTAAAAAATAATAAGTGTTGAAAATATTAAAATTACGTAATTTTTTGGAATAAACACCAGTGTATTTATAATTCGTAATTTCATAATTCGAGTATATCAAAAAGCGAATGACAAATTTATTACAAAATTTAATTTCTGTCAGCTATGCTGAATAAAAATGTATAAAAATAAAAAGCAAATCTTTTTCAAATAAATATTAATTTTCTTACTGAAAAAATATTTACAATTTGACAGTGTAATAAATTACATTGTTCTATCTGAATACTACTGTATACTTAAAATTGGTGTATTTGTTTATTTGAATCTACTCTTCCATACTTTTGAAGGATTCACACGAATTTCAGAACTCATGTTCCTTAGCATATATAAGTGTAACAACTAAGCTGTTTAAGTTACTTTCCCTCGCTAAGGGAATGAAACCAGTGCAAAATTATTTTAAATATTTCCGCTATAGTTTTAGAACATATCATCACACAATAAATACTTTTTGTACTATTTGAAAATAAAAAAGAAAAACTTAAATTTTCCCAAAACTTATTTTTTTAAATTTTAATTCTTTATTTTTTTTCATTTTTGAATGATTATTTCTCTAATTTTAATCATCAGGTGGCATACGATGTGTATTTTTAATGGCAGAATTTTAGTGTGGTCTCATTAATTGAAATTTTACCTTACTTGCTACGTTTTATAACTTTAATCTATTTTTTGTATATTTTATTATGCATGCTTAAAAATTAGACATTCTAAATTATGTTGAAAGGACATTTTTTTCTAGATTTTGCTTTTTCTAATAACAGAACTTTAGTCACTTTCTAAATTCATAGCATTTAGAATTGATAATTTATTTTTCCGTTTTAACTATTAATCTCAAATCTCAGAACTAGAATTCAACTATGCTGTAAAGCATTAAAGTTTCTAAAAGAATAGCATATGGATATGCATTATAAAATACGTATGAAACCAAAAATATGTTTACAAAAAAACTTAAAATATTTTCAATAAATATGTTTATTTTCATGTGCTACCAGTATTTTGAAAGTATATTGCTTCTTTCTACATGAAAGTAATTTGCGTAGATCTTATAGGAATTTTACATTTCAACTGGCATTAAGACATCTACAATATTTCTACATGAAGTATCGGAATGAAATCATTTGTTGGTGTACTCTAAAAAAATGTAATCGCTTACTTTAAAATTTAATATCTTAAAGACCTAAGCTAGAAACTTCGTGTTTCGCCTAAGCCAATTATATGTTACACAAAGTGACGACATGATATCAACACTTTGTGCAGAAATCTTTGCATGCATCACATGTTCACATAGACACTCGGACACAACAACAACATACATATATATATATATATATATATATATATATATATATATATATATATAGTGTTGACTCTGAATTAGCGTTGACTTTTTTTTTTCAGTATTTTGTTAAAAATCTAAAAAGCTGTGACATTAATTGCATCGCTTGACTCACATTAACTATGCAAGTGGTAGTGATAAGGAAATTTATTTTATGACTCAAACTACTGCCACTTTGAGATTGCACAATACAAATAATAAGCTGAGTGAACAGAATTTGAAACAATAGAATAGAATAGAACTTGAATTTAATATATTATTAACAAACCTTGGTGAAGAGCTTTGAACCGCCATTTTACAGCATTAATTAATTATATTTTATCACACTAAATTAAATAAATATTTTAAATTTTACAATAACTGTACAGCATCTTGATTCGATGGCAATACTAGGAACAGTAGAAGAATTCCCCCAGTTGTTTCCCAGTTTCCGATGTCTCTTTAGGCAGAGGTGGGAGCAGGCTATCAATGAATATATATCCAGATATTTCAGAATTTGAAATAAAATAAAAATTAGCGAAATCGGAGCATTGATTGTCATATATTTTTCCCACAGAGAATGTACAGTGAAATAGAATTTATTTCACTGTATTGAAACAGGTGATGATAGACGATCACTGATTACATTTTTTAGGAGGCATGCGATTTTATATAAAACAAAAACATTGGCGAAATCTGACCACTAGTTAGGGCTAAATGCATATTCACTGATTTTTTTTTCCTAATTAATTTTAAAATATAGACGATATGTTTCCGATTGAGGAACACAATGGTAGATAATCGAAACTTAATATTTTCGAATTAATTTCTGTCACAGATATTTCACTGGAATATTAAATCTGGGAAAATATTTCACAAAAGGAAACTTAATAAAAGTAGAAAGTAATAAAACTAATAAATAACTATATGATATTTTGAATATATATGGTTTTATACAGAATATCATTTACTTGCAGGGTTTAAAAGCAGGAAATTCTAGGTGTTGATATCTGATATTTTATTCTATTTTCTTCGTAAACTTTTCCAATCAATAACTAATAATTTCATAAAGTTTTATACACATTATCTGAAAGATATAAACTTGATTTTTGCTGTATAAGCCATTCGGATAAGATGATTATGTACACTGCTTAGGCTTGTTTATCCACAAGGAAAATAATGTCTGGTAAATAATAGAACTTTTTTTTTGACTTTTTTTGACACTAAGATTAAATCTGAAAAATTATTTATTAAATATTTGGGTTTAAAGCTGCCAAATATTGCACTTAAATTTCCAAAAGAATAAATATAGATATTTTTAATGAATTTGTACATCCGACTTTCAAAGAAACAATGCTTCTTTGATCAATATAGGAAGTAAATTGAAATCGGTATATAGTTTAGAAATAAATTGATTAATTTTTGATTAACGAGTTGTAAATCATAATTCTAAAATACTGTTTATAATTTAAAAAATGGCTTTAAATTTTCAGAAGTTCTCTAAGTTGTGAGAAAAGAGACATTTGATTTTCATATATTATATAATGGAAATATTTCTAAAACAGAAGTGATAATTCATATGTAATCTAGCTGTAAATAAAAAAAATATGAATTATTCATTTTTATTCTATTACTTGTGCTCCTAATGCATACGGATCTCAAAATGACTTGTTTTATTTGATAAGTCATAAATTAGGTGTTTAGTAAAATCTTTACTCTTTTATGCTTATGCTAATGTTGAAATTTTGAGTCGCGTCTATATTTGATACATTCCGCAATTAATCAAAATCTAAATAAAATCCATGTTTTGATCGTTTTATGAATGAATGGATATTTATTTAATGGAGATGGAATTAAAATTCATTAAAATAAAAAAAAAACTAAAAATATTTCAACAACAAAACAAGATAATATTTTTAAGAACCAGATTTCAGTAAATACATTAACAATTTTTGAAAATGTAATTAATAATTTTAATAATGCATACAGATAGATATTATACATTTAATAATAAAATCTTCTTTTAATAAATATTTATTTTTTATAATTAAATTTTACACAAGCCTAATTATTATGTAAAAATAATTCATTTTTCATAAGATGCTTTAATTTAAGTAATTTATATTTCAGCCAGATATGAACTTTATTCTAGTTACATTTTGCACTACACAGTAGTCTGCATGCACAGTAATTTCATGACTAATAAGATAATTTTTTTTTTAATAAAACAAAAAAATTTTGACTCATTTATGTGAAAAGTTTAATAAAAAAATATAGAATTAGAAAAATGAACTTTTTTTATTGTTTTCGTTACAAAATTATGAGGTAGTGCAATTTTCGACATCTGATTAAATTATATCTTCAAATTTGTTTTAGTTATGAAAAAATGTTTTACAAATTCTTTCCTGTATAAACCATAGTTATAAATTCTCTTTGCCTGTATCAACGAGAGAAATAATATTACAGTAATTTTGTTCTTTCTTCTACGCAAATATCAGCAATAATGTTCTATCTTAACAAATTTCGGAAAATTTTTTTGCTAAAGCTTTCAAACTATCGATTAATAAATAAAATATTCTAGAGCTTCAATATTTCTACTTTCTCGGAATTTTTTTATATTATTTCATAAATTTTATGACACATTTCTTATAAAAGTGTAACCTAGTTAATTCCTGCATAAAATATATTCCACTTTCAAAATGTCAGGAAGTTTCCTTTCCACATTTTCATTTTAAACGTGAAGTGAATATATTTCTCAAATATCTTGTTCTATCTCACATCGTGCCATTTATTCGACTTCTCATCTTCATATTACGATATTCCTCATATTATAACTTTCACATTTTCCTACGAAATCGAGAAAGAGCAGCACGTTACTCCGCGGAAATGTAATAAGTCCTAAAATATATTGCTCAATTTCTTAAAGAATTTCTGATCCGGGAGAAAAAGAGAGTCAAGATTCATAACAGAAAAATGGGAAAGTAAAGATTAAAAAAAAAATGACTTAGCAATAGAAATACATTGAGCCACCGTCTAAAGCTATTTTTTCCTTTAAAAAATGAAAAATGGTGCTTTCATGAAATTCAGCATTATGAAGCTATTTGTCATACACTAGACGAATTATTTGAGCCTTGCCAGCTCTTTTTTTTATGCTGGCCTCATGCTACTGCTGACGTAATTATTGCGATTCCAATACCTCGGCTTGTCGGTAAGGAGCATTTTGGAAGAAAGATCATGAATAAATCAGTCCACGTGGACAGAAGCCATAAAGACGCTTATAGGATGACCTTACGAATTGAAAGGACTTAAGAGGGTATTTTAGGGTTTTATCGAATTGTTATAATCGATGAAACCTATTTTTCATGTTAAATCGTAGAAATCATGTTATTTAATGTCGCGGCAATTTATTTAGTCACATCATAAAAACCAAATGATAAAATATTTCGAAATCCAATGAATCCCTTGTGTGTGTTGGTTTTGCTTAGGTTTAAATATTTGGTATGAAACATTCTATGATTAAATTTAGTGCAAAATTCTGGACAGTGCAATACTATCAGAAATGTCGCCCTCATCATCAGTCAATAGCTTAACTTTTTCAGATTGTTTCTATGATGATTTATATTACCTTTCAAATGGGTAAAGTGTGACTAAAATAGAAACTTTTGATGATTACTTTTTAGAACGCTTACACTGCTGAAGGATCTGCTCTATAATGCTGAGGAACATAAAAAGTTGTGATTATTGAAAAGATATAACTTCAAGTAAAATAATCAAATTTAATATTAGTATTATTGTAACTTTCATATGTATTATTTCCATCATTTTTATGATAAAAAAACGAAGGTTCTTTTAAAGATAAATTCTTTAAAACACCCTAATATTTAAAACTGATTTTTATATTAATGAATAATTAGCAATTAAAATATAAAAATATTTGAAAAATGTTTCATAAATTTTATTCATAGATTTTTTTGGAGATTTTAAATATGCATTTCAGTATATTGAACATTTTTGGAAGTCCTTAATTTTTCTGTCAAACAATATTAATAGAGAGCATTGGTAAATAAAGAATTTTTGGGTAGACTTGATGAGATCTTTGCAATGCATATTTGTAAATGAATATTTTGAATTGTAAAGGAGAAACTGAAGATTCAAACAGTAATTTCATACTTTTATAAATTAATTGATATTTTTCATATAATTCTATAAAACAGTAAAATTAAAAAGTGATTCTGCAGTTGCTTAAAAGTATTATTTTTTCTTTGAAGCCTACCGAAAATTGCAATAATTCTTTAAGAACTGTAAAATTTTAAATATATATAACTTTCGGAATGGAAGTAAATTAACAAATTTTAAAATGAAAGTAAATTTTAAACATATATTCTTAAATATTCTCTGAAAAGTTAAATATTTCATCAGAAGCAATTTAAACATTTTATTCCAATTATGTCTCATATCTGTTGGCAGATAAAATAATCCTTTTTACTAAAATAACGAAAAATTAAACTGCCATAATATATTATAAACAAATTCTATACCACTGAGCAAATTAATTTGGATAAACACTTTTCATAAAATCATTCCTTTAAAAGGAATTTCTTATACGAATTTTGTTTTAACTGCATTTTGTTACAAAGGAAGGTAGACTTTGATTTATCTAACTTTTTGTGATAAAATTATTATTACCAGCAAAGCATTTGTGTTTCACTTGCATTTCAGAAGAAATGGTCAATTGTTCTCGTTTTTCTGCTTTTCAAGTGCATGGAAAAAAAAAGAACATCGCTTCCAAGTAAAGTAGTAGAAAGCAGTTAGAATATCTAGTTTTTCCAGGATTATTAATCCTGGACAGACGGATTTCTTGTTCGAAATAAGAAAATGTAATCTCAGATAACAAGTAGTTTCCTTCAGAGAGAATTATTAACTATTGATGTGAGTCTTGATTCATCCATAGTACGAAAAAAAACATAGAAGCAGAAAGATGGACAAGAACACCAATCCAAAAACATTGAATTGAAGAAAAAGGTTTGTAATGCATCAGGAAATATCAATCCTGAATTGAGCAAAACTGATATGTATGCTGATATAAGCAATAGAATGGTCGACTACATTGCTTGAAATTTCCCGCAAGAGTTTCGATCAACTTCTGACAGACGGATCGTCTAAAAACCCATAAGAGTACAGTTAAGCACTTTAAAAGCAGATGATCTGAATTTTGCCAGATTGTGCAATATGAGTTGAAAGAATAATGAACCCTATTAAATGCATATCAACATTATAAGACAAATGTTTACATTTTATGCAAACCCTTGCCTCCGGTGTCGATGCATTTCAATAACATCTCCTCATACCAATCTTCTAAATTGATAAAGAAATTCAAGAAAGAATTTCGGTTTATCTGATGAATCGCATGGAAAGTCCGTGAAGCACTGTGTATGAGAAGACGTTTGTATGCAATGCACGTGTTGTTACTCAAGTAAATAGAGCCATTATGTAATCTAGTTTCTAACAGTTTGAGTAAGAGATATATGAATAAGATGTTCTCTCAATCAAGAAAGAAATAATTGAAAATGTTATAAAAGTTAAGGTTAGCGGCGGCGATATCAAATATTTATGTTTTAAAATAATAGAATTCATTATCAAAAACATGTTGAAAGCGGGTTTATTGTTGTGCCATGCATTTAAGTGAATTTATACCAATTAAACATCATACGTGAAAATGTTTGCTTTTTTGTATCAATTAATGTGTACAGATTTGTACAATTCTGTACGTTATAATCAAAACTACTATATTTTATTAAAAAAAATGGGAGAGTCTCCCGAAAATTTCTGATACAATCTGATATAAATTTCCTATACCGTCAGACTTTAGGTGAAGCCTCGAATACCCTATATGGTATCGGTGAACAGTAGTTAGGAAATCTATATCTTTGACATGAATCTACCAACTTTATTGCAGTCAGGAGAATAATATTTTGGATGCCTTCTTACTTATTGATTGACAACAAAAGACTTGGCACAGAACTGTATCTGCAATCACAAGATAACATGCGTATTTTCATTTATAGATTTAGTTCAAAAATTGATACGAATTGATATTTTAGAGGTACTGACGAAATGTCAGAAATGCGCTTTTAGGATTCAAGGACGTCTGAAGCATGGAAATTTATTAAAATCTCGTGTTCCAAATTTTTTGAAGATTACGTAACTTTGTCTATGTATGTGTCAAAATCTCAAATTCGAATCTTCCGTTCGTTTACAATAATCCCTGCATACTTCGTATAGGAAAAAAAGTAAAATTAAGCTACAAATAATTTTTTCATGGACATCTTAAAATAATCCATTTTGTTCCATGGATAAATATTTACCAAAAAGAATGATTTTAATTCGATGTTCCTAGTTTTGAAGATAATTTCATTTCTGTAGATACAAAACTTATTAACGATAAAATATGTCTAATATAAATTAGTTTGTTGTTCTAGGAAATTTTGAGATTTCGTTGAAGAAATTTTTATGAAATCTAAAAATTATTTTTCTGAAATGGAACTATTTTTGGAAATCAAGTTTCTAAAACATCTAAAATAAAGGGACTTTAGCGGAAAATCTTTCAAATAAAAATTTCAACAAAATTTTGAAATAATTATCAAAATATTAAGTATATTTTTCACTTAACAGTATATTATTATTTAGTATTCATTAAGAAAATAAGAAGTAATTATTAAAAATGAAATTTTAAACGATGAATCATGATGGTAATAGCCTTTGTCAAACTTATAATACTTCTCAGCCTGATTTCCATATAGTTTCCGAATTGCTAGACATATCAAACAAATGTAAACATTTATTCTGAAACTGGACATGTGTTATATCTTGCGATGATGGATTCCATTCCGAAACATTTTCCTTGGATATAAGTTATGCCACTATGCATAAATTTAAATGCAAAGATATAAATTTTACAGCGGAAAATATCCCTCTATGTATATGCATAAGGAAATACTTTATTGATGCATTTTCTTTGTAAAGTTTCTTTGAGAAACATTTTTTTTACAGTGGCAGATTTAAAATGATAAATAAGCTAAGTTTTACTACCACCGCTTTTAAAATATTTCTAGAAATAGTTAAATAAATGCTTTCTTATGTTTATTGTTTTTTAAAACATTCCGAACAGAATAAATGTCTAAATGCTCCATCCTCCAAGAAACCCGTCAGATTTTCAAAGCTTCGAAGAATTCGCATCTAAGCTGGACCTTTTGCAATTTATAAGGGATTGTGCTTTCTTGAATAGGGAATGATAAAACGCCTAGGTGGGTAGAGTTCATACACGGCTCTCCAACAAAGGGATTTCCAGTCCTGAGCGAGCATCAGAAAAGCATTAGACGCAACATTCCCTGCAGCTTGGGATGCATCATGACCTTTGTTTAAACAAGGCTCAGGCCGGGAGATATGAAAAGGTTGGAAAATATGACTGGAGGATTATAAATCAAGCTGTCACTCAAGAGAAAACAGAAAGTTTGATTTCCCTTCTGCTAGTTTAACTTTCAGAAGAAAATAATACTAAGATTAATGCTATAATCATACTTGCTTGATTTGTTCCTTAACATTTTAACAACACACTTCTATTTCTAGAATTCTTATAGTCGATTCAGATACAATCCTTTATAAATTGCATTCAATATTTAATGAAAGGTAACTGTTAAAATATCTTATAAATTAAAACATAAAATAGTGTATTGACGTTCCATTTATTAAGCCAGTGATACAAACGATAAAAATTTCTGATAGGTTATACTTTATAGATATCTAATTGTTTTATTTATGTATGTTGTGTCAAGAAAATGTTAACGCTCCGATTCATTTTAATTTCTACC
>JAPMOR010097207.1:0-19500 GCA_026543865.1 Argiope aurantia | reverse complement strand
ATATTTGTTATTTTAATGATACAGGTAAAAGGAAATGGTTTCAGTCACCATTCTATTATCTTCAGTTATAATTTGGGATTCAAAGTTTCTATTAGATACTGGACATATTTCTTAAAATTTGCCTTTATCTTGTAACAACATCAAATAAAAGTGACCAAAGTGTCTAAAAATTTCTTTTCTCTGTAGTATTAAATTTTATTTTTTACCAACGCCTTTTTATCGAAGTCTAAGAATCAAATTTTTATGTGAGATGAGTAAGCTAAATTTTTGATATGACATAAAGTCAACAAGAAAATCCGAATAATCACTTTCCACCCATTGAAAATAAATTTCCACCCATTTTAAGACTATCATAAAATTGATAGAATTTATTGTAAAATGGACTCTGTGTTTGTGCACATAATTAATGAAGTATCATCTTAAGAAATAAGACGCTCAGAAGTGCAAATCTTTGTAATTACTGAAATTCTCTTTTTATTACTTTCTTTCATATATGAAATTCAGAAGATGTATATGTAGAAATCCCAGTTCTCTAAGCAAGCTAGATTAAATAATGGATTATTAAATCTATGCAATTCACTTTCTCTATCAGAACTAAAGTGGCTACTCTCCTTTCAAACAGCATGGAATGTTATATCATCTTCATATTATCTTAAGTATATTACTGATTCTAACATCAACATGATCCGGATTTTGAATTAATCTTTGAATAAATTTTATTTATAAAATGAAGATGTTAATTTTTTTTGTTGGTAAATGCGACTTGAAGTAATAGGCAAGTTCAATGTTCCGTAATAAATAAAAATGATTCTCAAATGAAACTGACCCACGTTTGCATTTAACTTGCAGGAAAACTTCCAGCATCCAGATCGATGGAGTATTTAAGAGAGTATTTCTTTATAAGGTTTGAATAACCTTTAGGTTTAGTTACTGCTATAACTTAGCCTAAAAAATGAATGTAATCTTTGTCTTCTGATTCAAGGTCATCAATTGTGTTATACCACAACTCAGTAAACCAGGGGTTGACAAATTAACCTCAAGATTGATTCTACTATAAAGGGTAGAAAATAATAGGCTATTTCCTGGCTGACAGAGAAATCCAGAAATTAAGTTATATTTTGAAACTTCACTTTCCCATGATCAAAAGGATAATAAATAAATATAAAGCCAAAAAATTTCCAGCAATTGTTCATTCAATAGGCTTTCAAAAATAGCCTAATAATAGAAATTTTTGTAATTCTAAAAATATTGGAACATTTGAATGCAATTATAATTAGTCAAAACTAAGGAAATAATTAGTTTTCTTCCACAAGAGTTAGAGACAGAAACGCGAAGAAATTTACAACCATACGAGATTACTGAAAGCTTTGAAAATCAACGAAATCTTTGTGTAAACGCCCCTCTTTTAATGCAGATAGAGAACTTTAAGAAATCTTTAAAAAAAGGAACGAAAAAAAACAAAAGGTGTTTCTTATCAGCTTCCTCAGAAGAAAAGAGACTAAGGCCCTAAGAAGACAACCACAACTTAATCAAGCGCAGCTAATTATCTCAATCTCTTATTTGGTACTAATTGCTTGAAGCGGAAAAGGCAGTCGACTTCTTGAGGATTCCTCGCCTCTCCGGATTTCCTTTAGGAGTCATTTGATTGAATCAATGTAGGGAAGAAATGTTTCCTGTCGAGTTTTGAAACTTGGTTGATTTTCTACGGAAATTACGTTTGCTCACTAATTGTACTGCGTTAAAGCTGCCCTGAATAGGTTGCTAATGCATTGAAAATCTCATTTGGACTTCTTCGGAGGATTCGATGCGAATTTTGTGTCCTGATATCGCTTTTCTGTTCTTAATGACTTTGAAAGTCTTTGTTGCTCTTTCTCTTTTGCACGTGCTTCTTTTGTGCAGATGGGCGGGCAGTGTGGATTTTTAATCGCGGAGAATTAAAAGCATTTTTGATTAAGTCTTTGACTATTGTAGCCAAGTA
Source organism: Argiope aurantia (assembly GCA_026543865.1). NCBI lineage: Eukaryota > Metazoa > Arthropoda > Arachnida > Araneae > Araneidae > Argiope > Argiope aurantia. Next base: position 17,522 of record JAPMOR010097207.1, on the reverse strand, counting down.
GAAAAATAGTTTAGCAGTGCAATAGTTTTTGGTACTGAAGCAGTAATTACTCCGAAATTCGATTTGATATTAAAGTGAAGAAAAAGCAAGATCATTTCTCAGCATACAGGTACTGAAATCGTAATTACTCCGAGATTCGATTCGATATTGTAAGTTTATCTTTCATTATCCTGAAACTTATTTGTGAAAAAAAAGCAAAAATATTGTTCAGAAAACATATGTAACTAAACTTTTATTATTTATTAATTGAATATTTAATAAAATTGTCTTACAATACTAATTTATACTATCTTTTCTGCACCAAAACTTAAGAAGTATCAGGGCACTTTCGAATTACAAACCTTTGACTTCTGGAATTTCTCTACAAAAGAACTAGAACTAGAATTTCTCTAGAAATGGACTCGTACTCCAACATGTGAAGAATACTTTTTTTTTCAAATATTTGGTAAAGAAATTACAAAAAATGGATTTGAATTTGCCCCGTTTCAACAAAACTGATAATTCTTTGGAAATTGGTAAAGTCTTAATATTTCTTTTTACCAAATATTTTCATGTAATTTTGTAGCAAATGCAACACTAATATTTAGAAGGTTATAAATATTTTTGTAAGAAATTCCAAATTTTCCACTTGTTTTTTGCTTATAGTATGCAGTGTTTTCATCATAATAATTTTTAGATGAATGACAATCACGACAACACTTTACCAAATTTTAAAGTAAATAGATAAAACATTTCATGAAAAATAAGTGTTTGAAGTCTTAATATGAATCTACAAAAATCAGAAATGTTCGAAACATTTCATAGCATATTTTTTTCTTTCATAATTTCATATACAGATAAGGCAGCATCCGGATTTGAAATTATGCTCAGAGAGGGCAAGATTTATAAAAGTTATATTTGCTTAAATTTGATATTTAGAATGTCATTGGAAGCGTATCAAAATGATTTTTATTTTCTTTTCTAAGAGAGGAAAAATGATAAGATATTTTATACAAATTGATTTTAAAGTTAAATCTGCAAATAGTTACATTGAATTGTATAAAAAATTACGCAGACAAAATATTCTCAATACCCTTGTATACTTACAATTAACTACATAAATTTAACTGCAACAAATTAAGAATCACATATTACAGTAAAAGTTGCCCTTTTATTCATATTATTAACACAAATATTGAAATTTTAATATTGTGAAAATTCATATACACAAAAAAATTAAAAATGCATGAAATTTTTTTTTGTTATCTTTATTCTATAGATGAGCTGATTATTAATATGAAGACCGTGAGCTTTTTACAACAATGATGGCCTTTAACACTGAAAGGAAGACTGATTTTTGGAATGTCGCTGCAGTAACTGTGCGTCATTCTCGAAATTGAAGATGGAGAATAATTTCACCCTCAGTGAATCAATGATGTGAGTCCTTATTGTCTAGTCCGAATTCGACATTCCGTTTTATCTCGAAGATATTTTATGGAGCCGACAGCAGAATGAGCGAATTTTCAAGAACATAGATGTTTAGTAATTTTTTTTTACTGTTTTTTCATAATGAAAATTTTACCCTTCTTTGTTACTCATGAAATAATCTGTAATAATCTGCACAAATTAGCATAATTATGCCCAGCATACATGACGTTATCCAATCTGTTGTTGTGGTTACTCAATTAGAGGATAGCAAGCTTGAAGAACAGGAATCATATTAAAGAAATAATGGGATCTGTCCTCTACCTGGGTTCTCAATCATAATAATTACAAAACAGTAAAGAGAGTTATGTGTTGCTGATTGTTTGAAGTTCTTTTTTCTTTCAAATCTAAAGACAAATGTGTGCCAGATCCCTTTGAAACTTACCTCCATTCACAAGACTTTTGTCATATGTCCTCTTCAGTGGTACTTAAATGTTTATCGCTTTCAACAACAGAAAACGCCCTGCATTCCTTTTGTCATACATATTATTCATTAGTTCTGATAACCTGGTTCAGTATCCGGGGTCCAGAAGTAGCGAAATATTCAACCATTAAATACTGAATTTGTAAAAAATAAAGATGAGGCTATATTAACCCATAAATCACTATTAAAAATCCAAGGCACATGGATTGCATAGGTCGCAGACCGAATGTTACAGTTATTGGATGCAAAATATATTGTTCATTCTTATAACTCTTTGAGTAACATTTAAATAAATAATCTTCATAGTAGAGTATTAATAGCAACTACTCATTTAAAAGTAAGGAAGTAATAAATTAATTCTACGTTGGTGAAGATAGAAGAAGTTGCTTTTCGTTCATTTCATCATTTTTAGGAGTCTCATGTACATCAATCAAGCTAACGAATGAAAGATCCACTTAAGATTAAAGCAGATAAACCCGATGCAAGCAGTAGTTCACGAATGAGCGGAATATTGGCTGATAGCCAGCGCCTTCATCCACCAGACACTAACAAGCCGACTCGGATGTAACTGTCTGGTCAGGCCATGCATGAAGTTGACTAGATATCCACTTAGTATGGCAGTGGCTACATTTTCTCAGCTTTCGGTATCTCTAAGTTGCTTTCACTTTGAAATGAGATGCATTTAATTATATCATTAAATTTGCTATTGAAATGTAAATGGAAAATCGGCCATGACCTTAGATGTATCTATCATAGCATAACGACAAATGTAAATTTTGCCTGTGGAAAATAGACTGATTCGCAAAATTTAATGTATAAACAGTCTTTTCATGTTTTGGTCTTCAAAAATACTTCCTTAAGCTAGTGAATTATTTTATATATGAAAATATAAACATTCTGAAATAACACAAGCAGTTTTTTGCCAGTCAGTTTTTTGTCTTTGATATAGAAAGCACGTTTGGAAATGTGTAGCTTTTGAAAAAAAATGATTAATTATCAATTTTCCAATTCAAAATATTTTTAATTGTCAATTTGTATGCATCATATAAGGATGGATATTATCGAATACCATCGATGAATCTTCAACGTCGAATCTGCAAACCAAAACGTAATTTTGTTATTGTGCCAATTCATTTTATTCCGTCTTCTTTTTCTGCATGCTATGCATCTTCAGACAGTTTTAGTTATTCACTGTTAAAAATAATTTCATTTTGTATTAATTTCATAATAACAATCTGTAACTAAGACTCATAAGCACCTCATTTTTGGAGATAGCGCGCCCGCATGTCCCACTTGTCATACTAATTTTACTGTGAAACATATTTTGAGCGAATGTCCTTCTTTTAATTCACATCGTCAGAACTTTTTTAATTGCTCATATGTTACCTTGCGTGACTTGATGGATGAAATACACCATCCAAATTTTTTTAATTTCTTGAAAGCCATTTGTTTTTTTCAGTACATTTGATAATTCTGTCTTTTTTTTTTTTTTTTTTTTTTTTTTTTCATTTCCAATTTTTAAACAATTTTGCCAATATTACCATGTTTTTTTAGCGCACATTTCAGAAACTACTGTTTACCTTTTAGCATTTGATGTCTTGGATTTAAATTTTTGACCATATGCATGGCGCAGTTTAGCCAATTATGGCTCTTGCGCCAAAAAATCCTCAAAATACCAAATACCAAATACCGTAACTAAGATTTAACATTCTATCCTTATAAGTATTCTCCTCAGCCTTTTTGCTCTGAAATTTCTTTTGCTTTTATGTTGAACTATAAATCAATTGCATTTAAAATTTCCTCTTTGCAGTTTAATGAAGTTTAAAGATATATATCCAATAAAAACTGAAATTTATTAGAGGAAGACGAATTACTTTTTCTATACATACTTAAGGACTGTAAATATTAAGTGCGTTACATTAAATATTTATTATTAGATTAAATATCTACACATTTACAAATTTAACGATCCTAAAGATGTAGATTAGAGATGTAAAAAATTACATTATTATGAATATTTAAAAACGAATAATATATTGAGCTGGAACTCTAAATGAAAATGAAACTTGGCAATTAAGTTAAATTTACATCAAAAGCATCTAGAAAAATATTTAAAATTTCATTTAAAAATAGAAAACTGGCAGAGTATTGCAAATAATGAAAGTGTGCAATGAATTATGAAATTAAAATGAAACATAAAATCTTTAAACAAGAAAAAAAGTAAACACAACTATCCATTATCATATTATAAAAAATATCAATTTTAAATTATGGCATATAAATATTTTACTCAATAAACTCATAAAATGGAATAAATTCAGTTCATTTAGTGAGCTGGAATTGAGAAATATATTTTTATATGTTGTATATCAATTGTTGTTACGTAAAATTATTTTCTTTAGAATTCATGAAACGTATTATTATTCATGTTCATAAACATTTTAAACTTAGTTTTAACGATGGAAAAAGACAATATGATTAAGCCATATGGTGAAGCAATGTAAACAATTGCATTTTCATGATGACAAGAAAAGCTATTAATTATATTTTAATAAAAAATTGTTTTTTTTTAAAAAACTGTTAAAATCACTAAGAATTTTTCAGCAATTAAATTTGTATCAATATTTTTTTTTGTATCCTTCAGAGGTGCAAAAATAATTTTTATGAGAAAATATCTAAAAATGAATAATTTAAAAAAAAATTCCAAAAATCAATTTTGATTAAACTGAAATTCATTTAACTTTAGAATCTTCTAAACTTTCTTTGACTTCTTTTACAAATTAATCATCATCAAGATCGAATTTTTTTTCATTGTTCAGTGGCATGATTATACGTAGATAGGGATAAACAACTGTTGATGATTAGCGAATGATTCGTTCCTTTATCCTTATAATAATTTCAACAAGGAATTCTCAGCTACTCGTACAACAAGCATATGATTACTCAATTAATTAAAATTGCTCTCAATCAGGAGGTCCGAAACTGACTTACATCAATGTAAGGATGCTAGATATTTATTTATTTATTTAACATTTCAATAACCTTTTTTTTATTCTCAACATAAAAATTCTTTATGTGCCAACAATATACCACAAGGCATATAAACGTAATTCAATACAGAATTCATAAGGGAAAAAATTTCAAATATAAAGGACACAGGTACAAATGCAGAGAAAAATGGGGGAAAAATGAAGATGCACAAATACAAACAAAAAATAAAACAAAATTGTTCATATGAAAAACAAAATCAATTGTTCGGAAACATATAGTAAATGATATAATACTATTGTGTAAGCATGATCAAATAAAAATAAAATATTCAACGCACAAATACAAAAAGCATAAATGTATATTTACATATATATATATATATATATATATTTACATATATACAAAAAGCATAAATGTATATATGTAAATATATGTAGACAAACACACAAAAATATAAGTCTAAAAAAACTATTAATATATGCATAAAAGGAAATGATAGATGATGCCAATAATCTTTGAATTGGTTTAAATGTATTCGTTCTAAACAAACAAAATTATTTCTTTGACGTCTTCATACACTTTCTATATATAAATTTTTATAGCTTACTATGCAAAACTCTTGATCCAGATTAATGGAGAATACATAACATGAAATAATAGCACCCATTCCGAAGTCATTTTCACGCTTAGGTAAATGCAAGGAACCGCAGCAGACTCTTTTAATTGACTTTATTGAATGACTGGCTAATATGACTGGAGCCTGGTCATGGGCATTAGCTTCCGCCAATTAGATATGGCAAGTTCTGTGTGTATTTTATTCTCTATGTACTGATCAGATTAAAAAAGGAACAATTTGGACTCAAGGAATATTCACGAGTCAATATCTGGAAAACAGACAGAGTTCTGATGATTGCAGAAATTTCATTTTGGAGTTCTTCTAATTTGTATAAATTCATTTAAGAAAGTCAATAGTCAGAATTTTTTAAATAAAATACGCTACCAATATGGTTATAGAAAAACGTAATTAATGACTGAGTATTTTGTGTAACAAATTATGAATGCCAGAAATAGGCATTGGAAGACTATATATATCCTCACAATATATGTATGGCAAGGTGTCCTTAAATAGACCAACGATTTTCAAAAATGTGTAACATGAAAATAGTTTAAAAAACAATTTTTGCAGCAAATGCGTGACAGGGCTTAAATTTTCCTTACCTCTGTTTTTGGTTTTAGTTCTAAAAATTATCGACTGATGCCGCTTTCCTGTTATCCTTTTTTGAAAATAGCCAGTCTATTTCAGGACACTCTGTATGTCAGAAAATAAATTCGAAATACTTGAAAATAAGCATACCAAATTTAAAAATATTGCATTTTAATTCAATGATCGAATTGATAAATTTCCTTAAAATTCAATATATTATTGGTCATAGATTTAATTTCATAAAATTTCTGTTTATGATTATCATGTGCTTGTGAAAGCTTTGAAATTTGTGAAATCGTAAAATTATCAAATCCGTCAACTAATTAAGACTTATAAAGTAAGAGAAAAAGAATGGGAATAAACAAAGAGATCAAATTCGATATGTATTACTATCTGAATCATCTTTTATACTTGTTCTCACTTTGTACTTTAAAACGTAGCATGATATCAGTGCATTCTTTCATTTGTTTTTTGTATTACCCTCTTGTATTTATTTGTTTCTTGCATCACCTTCTTGTATTTATTTGTTTCTTGTATTACATTCCTGTATTTATTTTTTCCTGTATTACATTCTTGTATTTATTTATTATTTTCATGTATTGATTTATTTCTTGTATTACATTCCTATATTTATTTGCTTCTTGTCTTGTAACAAATTATTCCTTTTCTGAACAGAAACTTTTTCATTTTCAACTAAATCACTCTTAAAGTAGACGTCCTACTTAGGAAACAAATATAATTCCGCATTTATTTAATTCACCATGTCCTTATTATACATTTCGATTTAACTCCCCTGTATTCATATTAGTAAAAAGGAAATTTTGCATATATCAGTTGTTTCATTTCTGTTGCACTATAATACACAATTTTCACATTTATGTGCTCTCAATATGCAAATATACGTTTCCTAGATTCTCAAAAATTGCTTTTCCTTTAACATATTAATGCAATAACTTTGATTTCATATTAGTGAGATAACCTGACAGTAAATTCCGAAAAAAAAATTGATTAGAAGAAGCATAAATGAAACATAACTATCAATTTTCCAGCCCATTTATGATTTTTTTAAAATTATTCATTTAATATTTTTTTATTTTATCTGATATTGGTATTTTTTAATGAGAGTATAAAGACCATCTATAAGCCTTTTTATTTAAATTATTTTGTTATAATAAGGCTCTTATTACGTCATAGAAAAACACTCAAATAAATAAATTTTCTTCCCAAAAAATGAATATTATAAATAAATTTACATTAGTAGTAAAAGATAGATATTTGTAGCAAAATTAAAATATTTAGCATAATTTAAACTTTATTTGGTTCGGTAAAAGTTTTGTACAAAGGTTAATGTCATGAGCTATCATTGCTGCAGACATTTACAGACCAAACTGAACCAAATAGTTGAATATTCCTGTTTATTTATACTAATAAAAATAATAATTAGCCATTTCAAAATTTAATACTTTGAATACAAATGCACTTGTAAATTCTCCATTGGTCACTATCAAGAAGACACTTCTACTTGAAACAAAGTCTTAGGATGGAAAAGGGAAAATAAATTAATAGCTAGAATTGTTCCAGAACTAAATTAGAACACTTAGGTTTGAAGAATTCAATTAACTGAGATTAAAGGTAAGTTGTAGAGCATTTTAATTGAAAGTTCAAGCAAAGTCCTTGGCAAATAACGATTTCTGATTGCGGTCCCCGAATGCTGTAATTATTTCCAAACATTGAAACCGATTTTTCAAATCATTTATTTCCAGTTTAAAAATGGAATTTTCTAAAAGAACGTGGAACGTAAGCCAAGAAGTCACATTTTTAACATCATTTGATCAGAAATGTGATTGATAAAAAGAAGAAGTACAAAAGGAATAGAAAGACACCGAACCTTCAAAGCCCTTTTATTTAATTTTGAATGAAATAATTACTCCTGGAAAGTTTTAAGCAAACGGTGAGACCCGCGGTGGCCTGGTGATGAGGTCTCGGTTTTGGAATCGGATTTTTCAGTTCGAATACTAATTCCATTGATGAACCGACATGAAAGTGGGCTTGGCTCACGCTAAAGCCGTTAGGGCCAAATTCCTCCCACTGGTGTGGTGAGGAACTTATAAAGGGGGCGCTAGTTCAGGTGTCATCTTCGTCACCTGACCGTGGTTCAAAATTTCAAGGTCCGTCCTGAAATAGCCCTAGTTTTGCTTTAAAACGGTACCTTAATATAACAGAACCAAACTAAACTTATCACAATGTTTTTCCATATTAAAATGGGTTTTTTTCTATCTTTTTTTTACTGAATAGTTTTTTTAAGTACATATATAAGTTTTTCTATCTGAATTTTTTTGTGTATGGATTAAAGGTTTTAGTGTTAAGTTTTTATTTAGTATATAATCAGATTTAAGTTGACTGAGTATACTTAAGTCTTACATGAGATTTTATAACTACACAATATCCTCATAATTAAAAGAGGAAGTCGTAAAGGTTTTTCATAATTTTTCGAATGAATTCGCATAGAGCATTATTGGCATATTAACAATATTGTACAGTATTTAGAGAATGGAAAAAACATTGCCAAAATATCTCTCAATATATTAGCGATAATGCATAATAATGGAAAAGGTTATTTATTCTTCGAATAAAATGGAAAAATATAAGGCGCTTCATTGCTTGGTCGTTTTTAAGTTTCTCAAACGTAGTATGCATGAATGCCAAAAATGAACAACAATATGTGACTGATAAAATAATGTATTATGCTTAAACTGTACTGATTCCCTGTATAAAATTCTCCTTTAATTTATATATCTCCTTAATAAGCAATTATAATTTTTAAATTAGAATATTTGAAATCTTTAAGTGAGAATTGTCGACACAGAGTGTTATTTCAATGCAATTGAGAGAATTCCAGTAAATAATCAGAGAATTAATAGATGTGAACTACTGCAATTCATCACAGTTTATTTTGGGAAAAAATAAAATAAAGAAGATTAAGATAAAATATCTTTATTTATTATCCACGGCAAATTCTGATTCCCATCAGAACTGATATAGAGTTTGAGCAGCATAAAAAAAGTAAAGAAATATAAGGGTAATCTAATGATTGAGAATGCAATTCATTGTTGTCGCTAGTGTATGAGATTCTAAGACAGATGAGTTTAGATAGTGTTTTATTCGCTTACTTTACAGTATTCATATTTTTTTTTTCTCCCAGAAGTTTTGTGTATTAATTTTTACAGTTTTCGGCAAATACGCTTATGCTTCTTTCAATAAATTATGACAATCTTTGAAATTTTATCAAAAATAATTTGTAAATAATAAAACTCGAATAAAAATCTTATCTGTCTTTTAAATTGCTCTAATATATTATATTTTATTACAAAAAAAACAAGAATTTTATGATGATTTCATTTAATTTAAATGAAAAAGCTTTTTATAGTGAAGGCATTAAGAAAATCGATGACGTGGATCTATTTTCTCAATTTCTTATTCCCCATTCTTGTTGGAGTGTTTAGAAAGTTTACTATTTATAAATATTATTTATATTATATCATTCTTGATTGTTATCAAATTTTATTTCATTATTTATACTTATATTTAGGCTTACTAATCATGCCTATGAATAACATTTAAATACGTTATCTATACGCTCGTTGCCCCAAAAATTCTTTATAGATATTTCTTTTTTTTAAAAAATCGACTCATTATTCGAATTCTTGTACTCTTTGTGTAAGCTGAACCGGCTTTGGAAAAAGTGCAATATATTTTTTACAGTTCCAGTGGCATTGGATAAAATAAAACATAGAAAACTTCTATCTTGATTCGAAATAAAAAATTGCTCTTTATGATTAGTTATCACTCGAATGATTTGTAATAAAAAAGAAATAGACTACTTTATAAATTTGCTTTTTTGCTATATTTAATTATTTTTATTAAAATATTTATTGGATTAACTTGAACAGTTTATCAATTTTTTCAAAACAATTGTGACAAATATAAAATCTTATTCATCTCAGAATAATTTGAAATTAAACAATTTTGAACTTAAATATTTTATATCCTCGAAATGGGTCCTTATTTGAATCGTCAAAATTCTTCATTTTTTACCTCAGATATTGAAAGTGTAACAACTAAGTTTGATGAATGAAAATGGATTACATCAGGATACTTTCTATTTTCTCTCAATTTTGGGGACTCCACTTAATTACAAACTGTTGAATATTTATACGTTATTTATAAAAGCTGAAAACTTTCAAAGCGTTCTTTCAGTGTCTACATACGTGTTCTTTCTGTAAGAAGCAGTACTCCAATCCATTAGGATACACGAAAAGTTTTTCACACTCTTTAAGTAAAGAGGTGCGGCTGCCCACTGAAGCAAAGTGACGAAAATATCCACCACGGTTGCAAATTAAAACATAACTGCTCCTCGCTAGACTGCCATCAGCTAAAGATTAAAGTACGAAAAGGCTTGGGAATTATAATAACAAAAAAAAAATCTCTGAAGTAGCAGTAAGTAAATAAAGAGGACGCTCAAACTGAAAACATGATAAATTAATGGTGCATGAAAGTTTTCTGAAGGTAAAGAAGCGATAGATAATAATTTTGAGTTGCTCGATACGGGAGTCACCCACTAATGGAGACGACGATTTCGAAGAACTATCTTTTATGAGCCAATGAGCAAGGCGAACCAGCAACTGAAAGTAATTTCTCTGTTCTTTTTATTTACTTCCAGTTGGACTGCTTCGGAACAATAAACTTAGTGACGAAAGTGAGGAACTCGGTAAAAACCGGAGCAGTTTTGCTCGAATGACGGTATTAAAAGGTCGGGGTAATTGTTTGCGAGCATCTTCGGATGCTCGATGGCCCGAAAACTTATCTGCCATGAGAAATCGTAAAGATTCGATTTTACAGTTATTAATTTTTTTGGAGTGCTCCGCATTGCAAGATTTGTAATAAGTACTCATCATCTATGTCGATAGAGAAATGGTGAGTTAAGCAAGTTATAATTTCTTATTGAGTTAAATTTTAAACTTTTGTTACAATTTAAGAATTACAAAATTCAATAGTTGTTTCAGAAAAATCTACTAGAATTGGTAAGACTGTTTAGTTTTTTTTACACCCCTTTCCAATCTGTAATAAGAAACCAATTTTTAAGACTAACGTAAGTAATATTTCACTTTTTTTGTATTTTACTGGAAATTTTTTATTGATAATCGGCACTGTATAGAAGCCTATTATCAATTGCCAAATTTATTGATACATTTGGCATTCTATTGAAGTGCCTGATTTGTTGCATTGATTCTACGCACTAATGTCACATAACAAATAACGATAAAAAAATGCCAATGATGGAGAGTTAACACTAAAATAGCTTTCATATATTCATTTTTTTCATTCACAAGGACGTACAGTCAACAAATGTGAAATTTTGAGCTGATTTTTTCCCATATTACAATGTAAAATATATTTATTGTTGTCTGATAACATTAGTTCTGATTGCAAGTGTTGTACTTTTTTTATACAAAATTCTCGTTGTGTTAGAGTATTCCAGAAATATAATTTTGATGAAAATAATGACATTTCTTTGAATTAAAAAAAACATAATTTTATTTCACTATCAAAGGTAAAAAGTTGTTATTTAATCTAATAATTTGCAAACATCCGAACTTATAATATATATTAATTTTGCCAAAATAAAACTATTTATTAATTTTTCTTCACTCACATGAAATCTCCATTCGCGTTCAATTCAGTCACAGTTACAATACGCATGTCTCAGCAGACCTTGAATTTCACGTTCATCTAAATTTTTATTTTTGTTTAGAGGTTTAACAAAAGTCTTCACATTTCTGTCATTTAATAAAACGCATGACAGTTTTCTTCTTGACATTCTTTATTATGTATTATAGATTACATTTAATCCAGTTTATATTATCACATTATAGATTGCAACCCATTTTATATTATATTTAAAGATGTATAATTTATAATGGTTTAAAAGTAATTTGAATTCAAAAGTAATTTGAAATTTTGGCCTCCATTCGTTTAAAACAGTAATTGGCTTAAAACAATTTAAAATATTTATATGAGATCTATTATATTATAAATAATAAAATAGTAGTATATGATACATTAAATATAATTACTTTTGAAACATATAAGGATAAGTTTTCGAAATTCTGAAATAATTTCTGTCAATATTTTCGAAATAAAGATTCTTCCCATTAGTCTTTAACATTTATACTTTTTCTAAAAAAAAAGGAATTAATAATATCTGAAAAAATGAAACTAGAGGGTTTTTCTTCTAAATTTAAAATATATCTTTTTTTTACAGAAAAAGTCTTAATGATATTTCCTGCAAGTTCAGTTACAGAAATTGGGAAAAATATTTTAATAGAAATGTCATTTCTAGGGAGACATTTTATAAGGAAAGAAACTAATAAGTAAAAGGCAGGCGAGAGTACTCTCATTTCAAGTCACTATATTGAATGACAGTTAGAATATCTTTTCTCAATTTATGTTGATCCGTTGTCTGTGAAAAAAAATTTACAAGTCTGATTTCTATTCTCAGCGTCCTGAAGGAAATGGACATGGACTTCTCCGATGGAACTTAAAAATTGAACTCTCGGTAGAAGTTCACTAGACAAGGGATCACCTACAAAGTTCGGGGCTTTCGGTTTCCTCTCTTATTTCAAACAATCTTATTCAAGTATTTGATATTCAGTTAAAACTATTTGAATAAAAAAAATGTTTTTCTTATTTAAACTAAAAGGAAATTAAGTAATCAAAATGTTGTCAAGGGAATGTTCTCTTATAAAGACGTGAATACTAGCATTTCTATACAATTCAAGAAATGGGATTTTGTATGATATAAACAACAACTCTAATATTTTTGATGCAAAATGAGAGCTATCTTTTCTTTTAATTTATTATGAAAAGTAGGATGTAAGAAGTTCAACTTATTACTTAGATGACAAAAAGAACAAAATAAAATGTATCGGTATTTTAAGAATTTTAAAGAACATGTGGACCATAGCACTTAGAATTTAAAATTATGCTCAATAAATATTTATATAAAAATAAATATTATAGATATAGAAGGATTTTATCTGAAGGATTTAACAAATAGGAGAAATTGATATGAAATAAATATTTTTTTTCTCTATGGCTATTAAGTATCATTAACTTTGACCATTTACTTTTGATATCTACTTTAATTTTGTTTAATTTTGTAATCAAATTATATTTGGTGTAATTCAATATAATTTCATATTGTTTGCTCTTATTTTAGACTTCTCGAAAAACACTGTTATATTGTATTTTAAATATGACGAAGGGAAATATCTTTACCTTTGCTTGCATTCATCTTGTACGTGAGTTAAATGAAGATCCCAGAAATTGAAATTAATTTTGGCGAATACTTATTTTAGAATGGTTTGAACCTTGTTTAGTATTTAGTACTCTTAAGTTGCTTCACTTTTATATATAATTGAAACTATAATATTTCGTATGTGAGATATAAATTTAGTAAACTGTTATGATAAATTCATATAATAATTTTTAATTTGTAAATAAAAATATTCGTCTGTTATCTTTTTCCAAGCACAACTTGTTTGTTGATGTTGCCAGCTTGTTGATATGCGAAAGTGCCAAAATATATATCTTGCGCTAATTCTCAATTCCAGAATAAGTTAAAATTAATTTTTAAATCTAAATTGTATTAAAAATCAGTCATAGAAAAGAAAATCTACTACCAATGAGTTCAAACATTTTTAAATGAATTTCTAGAGAGAAAAAAATAAAATATTTATAATTATCATTTGATTGTAATTCTTTAGGATTTTAATTTTCATTTTTTCAATCCTCATATAATTACTAATATAAAATTGGTAAGTTGTAATATAGCGTTTTTATTTCAATTATGATGATCTATCAGGTACCGTCCCCGTCACATGACCGTGGTTCCAAATTACGAGGTTCCGTCCCAAAATAGCATGAGATTTGCTTAAAAACAGGCGTTACTATAACTAAACTAAATGAAGCTAAAATTATGTATTGAAGGCAAAAAGTAATAAAAATAATTGAAGTGTTTAAAGAATTGAAATTTCATGAAGAATTTTATAACCACCCAAAGATAATGTAGACGAGATTCAGATTTAAAAGTTCTTGTAAACATTGCATTTCTTGGAAAACATTGGATTTTTTCAAAAAAATAACTTCCGATTGAAAAGAATAAAGAAAGTCAATAATTTAATACAAAATCCTTCATCACTAACCACATATTCAAGTTATATACATTTTTCGAAATTATAACCAAGTATATCAGTATATTCTATACAAGTACTCACAAAAACCTTCCGAAATCTTATAAAAAGATGGACCTTCCCTCATCGGAAAAAAGTACAAAGTTTAATCCTAACTGGGAAAAGTGCCCAAGAAGAATACTTAGAGAAATACTTATTTCTAAGATATATTCCCCAAAACTGATATGATTTATATCTGTGTATATATTTATACAGCGGTGAGAAAAAGGAATGCCACAGAAGTGAAAAAAAAATTGAGAAATAAAATGAATAGCCAGTTTCTATTCACGAGAAACTACTTTAAAATATTTTTTCTTCAAGGGAAAACTTTTTGAAAGCTAGTAGGAAAAGCTTTCGAACTTTTGAATACTTATTAAAATTTCCGAACATTGCTTGAAGCATAAGGAAATGCCTATGCTATTTTTCTATTCAAAATTCGGATAATGTTCGGAAATTTTTCAAAATTGCTATATCTTTCTGTTATGAATAGGAAAAGTAGACTCAGTAATATTGCTTTCAATAGTAATAGAAACAAGATCGCAGTAACTATACATTTAACTGAATCTTCTTGTATCCCGATTTAAATTAATGTATTGAATGCACAAAATAAATAAATAAAATTTCTAAAAATCTTTTATGTTTGTATTTTTATAAATGTTTGCTACTATGTTAAATTCTGTCAATTTAACCCAAATAATAGTTTAATGCTTTTAAAAGATAAAAAAGTTTGTTAAAGCTCATTAAATTAAGTTAATAAACTAAATTTCATTAATTTGAAGTTCACTTTTGAAAGCAGTAGCTACGAGTAATTTTTCTTCAGAAATTATATAAATTTCAATTGTTTTTATAGATTGTTTAATGCAAAAATGGGAAGTAGCTGAATTAGAAAATTTTATTACATTTTTTATACGTCGTATTTTTTTTAATGTCATATTTTTGTATTGGGTATCTACCTACATTTATAGGCATAGACGTGCAAAGGAACGGTCTCTGAAAAAATAATGTGACGATTGTTACCAGATGTGTATACATTATTATTTTAACGTGATGTCTGAGGAGACCATAATAAAAAGTAGCCTTTGGAATGGCGCAGTTGTTGTTTAAACTAAGATATATAGCAGTGCAAATTGGGACAGTCTTCATTTTTCATAAAATTCGTCCCAGCACAGGTATTTCCTGCTTGCAAATTATTTTCAATGCATTTTATTAAGAAGAAAGACGGGTTTAACAAGACTACATTTCATGTCAGTTAGTCAAACTGTGTGATGTCCCTGCAGTATATGAAAAAAAATGATATCACTCCTAGGAAGAAGAAGGAAATCACTTCCTTAAATAAACATATCTCTATGACTATGACAGATGTTGTAATAGCATATGGAGTAGGGGAACGGAAGAGTAAAAGTGTATGACAACTGGGTGAGATAAATGTCTTGTACGAAATAGTAACTGCGTCTTCTCAAAGAGAGTGCATATCTTTAAAGATAATTGAATATTGATTCATCGGTCATAAATGACAATATTATATTCTTCATAATATGCAGAAGTGAAATCTAGAAATCTATAATGTATGGGAATGGTGTAGGACGACCATGTTTTGTTTTCTCAAGTTCACATTGTTTGCGAATGGTAAAAAAAAAAGTATACATATTTTGTCTAATTTGCGTGTAATCTACTAAAGCCAACGATATGGTAAGACATAAATTCCAAAAAGGAAATATGTGATATGATCAAATGAGCCATTTGCGACGACTCATTATATTTATAGACCATGGTGGTTATATAATCATTGAATTTCTATATGATACATATCACCCTATTTATGTACATTTATTGCAGGAAATATTCAGTTTTTGAAGAAGCAGGCTATGAGATGGGACCAATGAATTTTACACACTTCATTGCTGGCTTTTATTTTAGTAAAACAAAAGTGAATGCTACAACATAGATCTTTTTCTTAATAGATGCGATCTTCTTAACATTGTATATTTTTGTTTTAACATTTTTAGGAAACTATTAAATCACGTTTATCAGGAAACTATTAAATAATTCTTTCTTTAGATTTAAATATTTTTCCTGATGAAATTTCATTGAATTTCAACTTTGTAATCAAACAAATAGAATTTTATATAGTCAGTTAATATATTTTTTGTTGAAATTTTCCCTTTGAACATTAAATATCAGAATGATTCGGTCTAAGGTGCATGGAATTATTGCTAAACAAAAGACCATCCTGTTTTTTTTTTTTTAATATGGTTTATTGGAGCATTATCTGTGTGAAATAATTACAACGCTATAGTTGTGAGATGTTGTAAAATACAAAAGTGCAAATAAAATTACATTTTTATGTGGTTATTATTTATATTAATAAATTTTAGGAACAATTAAACGTTGTTTTAGTTATTTTCTTTCGACTTGTTAATTTTACCAGAATCCAACATTTTCTATATTCAAACATATTTTTTCATAAATCATCATATATTTTTGAAATAAATATTTAATTCCAACTACATAATAAATTGGAAATTAGAAATGTGTGAAAAATATACGATTTTTTACACACACACACACACATATATATATAAATATAAAACATGATATCCATTATTGAACATATTTAAACATGCATACATACGTATGAATTTTTTTTTTTAGTTTTGCTCAAGAGATTCAATAATCACACATACACACATATGGAATAATAAGTTAAATAATAAGTTTCTTTTAATAAGTCAAATATCACTTAAAGAGATTTAAACATGACCAAACATTTGATTTTTTTAAAAAATAATTTTGTATAAAGGAACTATCACAATATATTTTTTTGAAGAATGAGTTTTTAAATTCATTCATTTAAAAATGATTTCTTTTAAAGTATCAGTTTGATAAGAGTTAGTATTTTCAAATTTCAGTCTATATTTCTTTTTTACAATTTTCATTAAAATACAAATATATTTAAGCACTTTAAAATCTGAAAAACAGGAACAAAAATAGCTAATATACTACAAGGAATTTAACTTCAATACATTCAATCTTTAAAAGATTAAGACACACAGTATGCATTTGAATGCTGTAATCTTTGATCTTTAAAACACCAAAGAATTAAAGAAACATAAGATATTTAGAAAATTTGCCGAAAATTATATTACTT
>JAPMOR010097195.1:0-11887 GCA_026543865.1 Argiope aurantia | reverse complement strand
ATACCTATTTTAACCTTTCATCCCTCTCAGTCTTATCCTCCAGCTCCGTCCAATATAAACAAGAAAAGAAGAAGAGTGGTTGGAGAAGGTTTAAAAAAGCAATGAAAAGAATTACACATCCATTTAAATCACGTAAGACCTGATCAATAATTTTCTAAAATCAATATACATCCTTTCAAAAATTAATACAGAAAAATTTAGTTGGCAAAAATCATCCTTTTCCCTCCAATTTCGAAAAGTTCTTATACTGAATATTTCAGCGTGTGGCAGGAATTTGATTTTCTGATCTAAAAACTATGAAAAACCTCCAGTAAATTCTTTAATCTTCCCAAACGTTCAATACCTTTTCTAATTTACTATATAAAAATATTATAAATTCCTACTTTAAAATACGGGTTATCATTTAAATTACTTAATATTTTTTTCTGTTTAAATATCTTTCCAAATTGCAATATTTACTTGACTGTTACCAAATCTAGCCATTTTTTATATATATGAAATAGGTATTAAAATGTACCTATATGCTTTCTAAATTTTACTCTATTGATCTATCTATTGATTTCTATTGATTTTAATATATCGAAGGTATATTTTTACCTTAAATCTCAATTCGTTTCCATATAAATGTCGCAATTTTCTTTTCACATCTATTTAAATATCTGAAAGGTATAATATTTTACCTTGAATTCCTTTAAAAATTGTCCTTTTATATTACATTTTCCCCTGCATTATTAAATATATAACAGGTATTAAAATGTACCTAACTTTATTTTTCTAAATTTTGTAAACAGATAATTTTTTGATTCCAGTTTAAATGAAGGTATATTTTTACCTTAAATCTTTATCTAAATTTTAAACATATATCACAATTTTCGTTTTGGATTTATTTTATATTATAAAGGTATGTTAAAATACCTTGACTTTTTTTCATCTTTCAAAATTATTTCTCTGAGTTAAATTTTATATTATTAAACTTATTATTTAAAACAGGTATTAATAGGTATCTGGATATTTTTCTAAATTTTGAAAACAGAAAAGGGATTATTTTATTCACAAAAGTTTATTTTTTCTTATCATTTTTTTTATTCTTTCAAAATTTGTCCTAATAAGTTAAATTTTATATTTTAAATCTTATTAATAAGGAAAATGTGTTCACAAATTTTTAATTTATATCCAAAACGTTTTTTTTTTCTAATATCATTGTATATGATCCTCAATATGTTTTTAAAGATTACATTTTTTTACAAGTTTCATACTTTAATTAAATAATTCAAACTTATTAAAGCATCTTAATTAGAAATTCAAATTTTTGCCACATGCCAAAATAAGTATCTATCATCTTTAAAAAATATTTTCTTCTTCTTTTAAACTAATATTATTTAACTAAGACCTTTCTTTTTTAATTCAATAAATTCATAGCAGAAATACCAATAATGATTCTTTTATAAATGGCTCTCCATCCACCCTACCACCTCTCCAACCATTCTTTGAAAAAAATAATTATGATGACACTAAAAAAAAAATCCAAAAAAAATGTTCAATAAATAGAAAGGAAGATCGTCATACATGATTGCAAAAATAAAGTGAGATCGTAACAAATGGAATTTTACAAAAGAAGAGCAATAAAAAAATCATCAAAAAATAAAATACAAATTCAAACAAAAAAAATCGGAACATAGAAGAAATTTTATCAAATTTAATTGCTATTTTACTTCAAAATTAAATATTTTTAAAGAAAGTCTTAATAGTATTCCAAATCTGCTTAGAAATCTAGTTTACTTTTTAATCTTCTATCTATTTTCATCAAAACCCTCAATAAAAATATATTTCGGCACAAAGGTGTTTGTGTCACTTGTTATTTTTTAAAGATTTTATGTATTACTAGCTGCCTTTGGCGACCAGCCGGTTCCCCAATCTTAATGTTCATTAAAATTTTAATAATTAAATATTTTATGCAATTCCTACTTTAATAACTTCTTCATCAAAATGTTTTAAAACTTCAAATTTTGATAGTCATATAATTCACTTATAATATTATAAATGCCTTCAGTCATAACATAATATGTATCTCTCTAAGTTTCTGTTAGCTCCCGTAGAATTTATGCTTTAAATTAAAGTGGAAAGGATGAATCTGCAATTAATATAATAATATTTTTTACTGAAACAAAGCATTTTTTTTATAATATGATTACTGAAAACAGAGTCACTGAACGTTTAAACTTTACAAGCACTAAAGAATGTATATCTTAATTTATGTAATATCTCAAGAATTTGTCAACAAAATTTTCTCAGATTCATCATGAGCAGATCGATTCATTAACAATGTTTCATTTTAAATGCATCAAACACTAAGATAACAAACAGAATCGTTAAAAATAATCGGTCGAAAACAGGTTAAAATAAACTACTTAAAAAGCGATATACTTAAAACTATAAGCATATACAAAAAATATATGATTAACATAAATACAATTTAATTACAGAAGCACACAACTAACCTATAAATAAATTAAATCAAGTCCGAATCCGTTGTCAACAATCAGAACACAATGCGCATGCGTGAACTTTCAACGCCAGTTACAGTAACGCAAATGCGTGAATTTTTCTACGCCAGTTGGGGTAACGCGATGCAGATTAGAAACTTTTGATTTCCTTTATTCTGTTTTATTTTCATTCAAAAGTACTTCAGAATGAATCTGAAAGATCGATTTATTAATAATGTTTAATTTTAAATGTATCAAACATTAAGAAAATTAACAGAATCGTTTGAAATAATCAGCCGAAAAATGTTAACCCTAGCCTCATTAGTGTTGGGGAAAAAAACTGAAGCCTTACTCATTTGGCGGTGGGGAAAATTTTCGTATATTTTCTTTACTCCAAATTTACAAATTTCTATGATTTTTTTTTTCTATTCAGAGGAATTTTGTCTGTCCGGATGGTAGAATATGCTTTTACAGGATAATAACAACACGAAGAGAGCTAGATAGATAAGATTCGGTACACATATTTAACATCTATACTGTAGACACCTGCCAAAGTTTGACACAATTCCACTACGGGCTGCTGTCTGTGGTCTTTCCTTTCAGAAACATTTTAACTCCATAAATCAAAAACACAATGACTGAAATAAATCAAATGAAGTATGAGATTTCTTGAGTACGTGAGCAGTTTTGTGTCAAATCTTTTTCTTCAATCGATCCCAAAAAACATGTCTAAAATTTTGAAATACTATTAACCGCATACCAGGGATGATTGGCTAGTTTTTCACCAAGGATGGGTAACCCGATCGATTCAATAAAAATGCTAAAACCACGCCAAAGTTAATATTTCGTAATAGTTGTACGCCAAACTCAAGCAAAGCGTTCTCTTTCAAAATAAGGGTATTAGAAGGTATGCGAAAAAATAACAGCTGGCTTAATTTGGTTATTTTACTTAAAGTTTAAAAAAAATTTAAATTTGAAAAAAGCTTTATTTTCATAATTTTCAGTGATAACTTCAAAAAGTATTTAAGTCAAAAAATTATCTTTTCAATTATGTAAATTGTGTTTCTGTAAAACGCTTTATTATTAATTTATTTAAGCTTTTCAACATATTTTCCAAGCATATTTCATTATAGTATTCTTACTTTTAAGAATGAAACTGAAATCATTTATGTTTCAGCAAATATTTAATTCATCACTTGAATTTTTTTCCCCTTTCTTTAAAGTTGTAGAATGATTCCGTTTATTATTTATG
Organism: Argiope aurantia; assembly: GCA_026543865.1. Classification (NCBI taxonomy): domain Eukaryota; kingdom Metazoa; phylum Arthropoda; class Arachnida; order Araneae; family Araneidae; genus Argiope; species Argiope aurantia. The sequence continues at coordinate 8,152 of JAPMOR010097195.1, read as the reverse complement.
CATTTTATAGAACAAACCAGTGGGACCGGTCGTCAAAATCATTCTCACATGTTCTCAAATAAAAATTTTACTCTCCATCTCTCTCAAAAAATTGTGGATCTTCGGTAAGGTAGAGAAAACCTTGCACCTGGCGTACAATAGCTAAGAAATATTAGCCTTTCACCTAAAGGTAGCGTTTTTACTGAATCCATCGTGACATATTTTGAGATTTTTTGGGGGGCGGTTAATCAATGGCATGCGGTTAGTAATATCCAAAAATCTAATCTTTGGTCTATGTTATCGTCGGTTAAAAATGGATGTTATAGAAGAAAATACGGATGACGTTATAATTATTCAGGCTTTATTTTGTGCAACCGCTCTCAACGGGTTACAGCATTCGAATGTACAAGATCACAATTGTTGTAGGTGGCGCTCTTGCATGCCATGACGTAACATTCCACCCGGTGTTGAAATATGCAAGATTTCAAAACACATTTAATTATACAATTAGCTTACATTTGCTTAAGTTAAGTAAATAAACTGTTCAGATGAAATATTTACAAATGAACAATAAAATTGCAAAATATATACAAATTGTATACTAAACATGATATAAATACAGTAAGTAAGTACATACAATATATACAACTATCTTTTTTAATTAATTTAATTTTCAGAGTTATCCTTTATTGGTAAGAGAACAAATTTTTGAAATAGGGCGTGTAAAAATACCTGTGTTAGTTTTTAATTTAACAACTCTTACTCTACCCTCATTTCCATAAATAATCTCTAAAATTCTAGCTATTTGCAAGGAGGTAAATCATTTTCCTTTAACAATATTAGACATCCGACCTTAACGTTATCTTTTTTTTTTTTTTTTTTTGAATTGCCACTTATTTCTTTCCTGTAAATGGTTCAAATAGTCAATTTTCCAGCGTTTCCAAATTGTTTGAACACATTTGGTAGTATATTGCCAGTGCGACAACCTATTGTCAGAAATGTCCACAATTTCTGGTTCAGGTATTGAAGTAATTGGGCGTCCAGTGATAAAGTATCCAGGAGTTAAAACTTCATATTCATTAATATTATCTGATAATGGAATTAAGGGACGTGAATTAAGTATACCTTCAATCTGAATAACTATTGTTTCAAATTCTTCAATAGTTATTTTACTATTAGCTAAAGTTCTATAAAGATGGTATTTAAATGATTTTACTCCTGCCTCCCATTAGCTTCTGAAATTGGGAGAACAAGGGGGAATAAATTTCCATTGGACTGATTCTGCGGATAGGTAATAGGCATAAGTCTCATTAGTCTGACAAACTAGTTTTTTTAAGCGATTTAATTATGAAGCTGCACCCTTGAAATTAGATGCATTATCCGACATCAGTGTTGCGATGCGGCCTCTACGGGCGCAGAGTCTCTTTAAAGATGCAATGAAAGCTTCAGTCGTCAAATCTGTTACCGTTTCTAGGTGAATAGCTTTAGTTGACAAACATACAAAAATCGCTACATAAACCTTTGAATATATTCCTTTTTTTTTTTTTTTGAACTTTATTTGAAAAGGTCCACAAAAATCTACCCCAGAATTTAAAAATGGAGAACTTGGGTTACTCTCTCTGAAGGTAAATTTCCCATTAACTGGTCTAACACCCTAGGCCTTTGCCTAAAACATCTAATACAATCATGGACAATTTTCCTCGCAATACCTTTACAATTTAAGGGCCAGTACTGTAACCTAATTTGATGTAACAAACCTTGTGCACCAATATGTAGACATTTTTTATGTACATGCTCAAAAAGTAACTTAGTGAATGTATGCTTACTGTGTAAAATTATTGAATGTTTAGATTCAAATGGCAAGTAAGAATTTTTAAGTCTACCGCCAACTCTAAGTAATCCTTTTTCATCTAAGAATGGATCTAAAGATTTTAACTTACTTGTTTTTGAAATATTTTTACCTTTATTTAGTGCATCTATTTCTGATTTAAATTCACTCAACTGTGCTACACTAGCTAAATATTCAGTACTTCTTTGCAGCTCCTCAGTAGTTAAATATTTACTTATCTTATTACGAGACTCCTTAGCTTTAGTTTTGTTAATAAACCTGAAAATAAAGCTATTCTAATTAGTTTTATGAAATTATTTGTAAGATTAAAGAGTTCATCATAAAAATTTGAAGGAAAGTCATTAATGTTCATAGTCACAACACATTTTAGTTCATCAGCAAAAGTAAAATCCTGCATGGATTGATTGTCTACTGGTTCATCAGTAAGTTCATCTGAACCAGAAAACTACATTTTATTCCTTATGAGTTCATTTGCACTGCATCCTTTAGAAATAATGTCGGCAGGATTGTTTTTGCTACTTGCATATTTCCAATGGCAATCTGATGTAAGTGTTTGGATCTCCGCAACCCTATTGCTGACGAATGTTTTTAGCTTATAGGGCTCAGTCTTGATCCATGCCAAAACAAGAGTAGAGTCTGTCCACAATGAGATGACATCAATGGGCAATTGCAGAATTGGAACTATCTTTTTCACTAATGTAGATAACAGCAATGTAGCAGACAGTTCAAGTCGGGGAATGGTAAGTGACTTTAATGGAGCCACTCTGGATTTGCTGCACACTAGACTAGTTTTAAACTGTCCAGATTGGATGAAACACTTTAAATAGACAACAGCAGCATAGACACGTTCTGATGCGTCAGAAAATCCATGAATCTCAATGCGAACTGCATCGGGAAGTAGAATAAACCTTTGAATTCTGAAGTTGTTTACTTCCGAGAGTTTTATGTAGAACCGTTTCCATTCTGACATTGCATCAGATGGTAATTTTTCATTCCAGTCCAATTTTATCTTCCAAAGTCCTTGGATAAATATTTTTGCCTTGGTAATGAGAGGGCCTAAAAGTCCAAGTGGATCATAAAGACTCGCTATTTCTGATAGCACTTCCCTTTTTGAAAAAGAGTCCTTAGGCTTGATCTTTACCTTATATGTAAAGCAATCTTTCTTTTGGATCCCAAAACATACCTAATATTTTTACAGAACTAACACCTTGTTCTTTCGCAAATGAATAGGATGTGGTAGACAGGTTCTGTAGTAAATTAGAGTTATTAGCGACCCATTTGTGAAGCTCAAATCCAGCTCTTCTGAGGAGTTCAGAAATCTGGGTTTGAAGATTTTTAGTATCTTCTAGCGTTGCACCCCCTGAAAGAATGTCATCCATATAGAAATCAGAACAAATCACATCTGCAGCCTTAGGAAAGTCCTTTTCTCCCTCATCTGCTAAAGCTTTTAAAGACCTGGTAGAAAAAATGGCGCAGAAACTGTTCCATAGGTTACCGTAGACAGTTTGTAAATCTTCACTGGAGCATCAGTACTTGATTTCCAGACAATACGCTGTAAGTCTCTTTGAGTGGGATCCATAAGTATGTGTCTGTACATTTTTTTAATATCTGCACTAAATGCATATCTGTGCTTTCTGAATCCACTTACTATGGAAAAAAGATCTCACTGAATAATACTTCCATTTAGTAAAATGGAATTCAGAGAATATCCGCTTGTTGTTTTTGCACAAGCATCAAAAACCTCTCTTAAGGGAGTTGACGTTTTTTCAGGTTTATATATCGCATGGTGGGGAATGTAATAGTTCACATTGCTATCATCATCAATTTTAATCTCCTCCATGTGTTCTAAACTCTCATATTCTCACATAAATTCCTTATATGAGGTTTCCATAGTATTATTTTTGTTTAATTTATTCCAGATACCATTTAGGCGCTTGATTGCATTTTCTTTGGAATTTCCTAATAATGATTGGGCATTTTCATTTATGGGTAACTGAACTATAAATCTTCCCGCTTTATCTCTTTTATAGGTTTTAACAAAATGCTCCTCACAATAAATATCTTTTTCACTCTTTGTTATTTCTTTAGCATTATCCGGCAATGATTCCAATTCACAAAATTGTTTAACTGCTTCATCTAAATTTGGTTCACTTACGAGATAGCGGCTTTTTGAGGTAACAGGGAAAGAACCAAACTTTGTATTTTGTAATATTACATCTCCATTTTGCAGACGAAGTTGTTGAGGTTTTAAAATCTCAAAAAATAGCTCACTTCCTTATAGTATTTCAATTTGACCTGGTGTGTGGAAATTGAAATCAGCTAGTTCAATTGAACAGGGAAAATTTAATGCAGATACTATATTTAATTTCGATACTGGAATCTCATGGGTTATTTTAGGAAGAATAGAACATTTCATCATGTGTGAAAATGAATAATCTCTTTTTGATACTTCAATGTTAGCAGCATGTTTAATAAACTGCGTAATTCCATTTATACCAATTACACCTTGTTTTATTGATTTTAATTTGATTCCCAAAGCTACATCTTCTCAAAGAATACGTAAAGTCGAAGCGTTGTCCCAGAGCCCTCTTAATTGAACTCTGCGACCATCTGCAGTTTTCACATAAATAAGAAGAGTGTTTAATATAACTGATTTATTCCCTTCTATCGCCTATTTAGTCTCTCTCGGATTCAATGTCAAAGCAGATACTTCGGTTAGTCCGTTTAGTTTCGGTTTCGTTTCTGCATTTGTTTGGCTTTCGCTTGCCCGGGCCCTTGAATCTGAAATAGTAGCGTGATTTTTAGCTGACTCATCATGTATCAGCGAGTTATGCCTTATACCGCAACTTGGAATGTTGCAAGAATATTTTGATTTGCAGATCCCCGGATGAGGTTTAAGACAGTTAATGCATAATTTCATATTCCTAACGCAGATCCCCGGATGAGGTTTTAGACAGTTAATGCATAATTTCTTATTCCTAACAAAGTTCTTTCTGTCTTCGATAGACATATTTTGGAAAATGACGCATCTAAATAGTGCGTGATAGTTTTTGCATAAAATACAAGCTTTAGCATTGGTATTTTTATTATCAACTATAAGTGTTTTCGCTCTTTTAAATATGCTCGTATTTTGTGGACGTTCGTATTTACTTGGAATATGGTTAATACTTTCTAACAAGGAATTTCGCTTTTCTAGAAATTTCATCAAATTTTCAAATGTAGGAATTTCTGCCGTATTTAGAGAAAGCTCTAATTGCTTCCTTGTCTCTTTGTCTACATTCTGTAGAATGATGTTTACTAGCATAAAATCAGATAGCTTATTTTGTTCGAATTTAAGAACGTTTAACGCTCTGATATTTTTATTCACGCAGTCCATTAAAGAGCACAGGTCTTTAGCAGATTCGCTACGAATTTTCTCAAAATATATTACTTCTAGTATATGAGAGTCTATCAATTGACGTTGATTTTCATAACGATCTGATAATGCTTTAAAGAGTGAGTGAAAATTATCTCTAGACGATTCTAATAATTTAGCTTCTCCTCTTAAGCATGCACGGAGATAATACAGCTTTTGAGGATCATTTAATTGCTCATTGTTGCTAATTAAATTAACAAATATTTTTTTAAAATTTGCAAGATCAGATATTTTTTCAGAAAATTCTGGTAATGGAATTTCCGGAAGTCGGATTTTAGTTACTGCATTATCCTTTGAAAGAGGGTTTATTTTCAATTCATCTTTAATTGAATTTAATAACAATTTCAGACCTACCTCTGTTTCTTCAATCCGTATATTTATTTGATCAATATCTTCTAGCATTGTTTCTATATCTTCCGACGTTTCAATGCCACAATATTGTTCGGATATCTTGTCCAACTGTGCTTGCAATTGTCCAAGTTTTCTTAATTTCACTTCTAATTCCATTGCGTTAATATCCTTGGAAGCTGACTTTTCGGCCCTAAAACTTTCAATTTGTGCAAGTTTAAGGTTCGAACTCGCAACGTTAGGGTTCATAGCCGAGTAACATAGCCACTAGACAAAAGTGTACACTCGTGTCCGGAAGTTGTTATCTGACTTTTATGAAGTTACCACCACAGATTCTTTTCAGAGTAGTTTTTATCGAGCCTTTCAGTTTATTTAGTTTCTTTTCTGAAACCGCTTCTTGGTCATCGCTTTTTTCAACTTTTTTATCCTTGGTATTTGCTCCGGCTCGCTTTTGACTAATGTTATTGTCGGTTAAAAATGGATGGAATAGAAGAAAATACGGATGACGTTATAATTATTCAGGCTTTATTTTGTGCAACCGCTCTCAACGGGTTACAGCATTCGAATGTACAAGATCACAATTGTTGTAGGTGGCGTTCTTGCATGCCATGATGTAACACTCTAGACATTATTTCTAAACACATAGAAATAAAAATCAGAAACAGTGACACATTTGTAGTTACAAAGTCATATGACCATGATGATATATTTAAATCATCCTGTCCATACGTTCTGACATTACAGATCGATAAACCAAAGAAAAATATTCAACTGACTCAAATTCTGATAGGGGTCATCACTACAGATATTCAATCTGCTTTATAGAATTCTATCCATCTAGCTGTTTTCTTTTAATAGTTATAGTGTTAGATTACGTTCCAATTAGCCGGACAGACGCACTTCTTCTGAATGGATTGTAGAAATTTACAAATTTGGTATGCCAAATTACATTTGTCTAGTTCAAAGCTTTTTTGAGTTCCTTTTGCCACATACACACAGACAAACATTTACCAAAACTATATTTTTTAACTGAGGGAAGTCAGAAACGTGAAGATATGTCAAATTCTTGAGTTATAATTTTTCGACAATTACAATACTTCCTCTATACTACCTATATGAGAAAGTAAAAAGGAAACTAAGTAGATAATTCTGGCAAAATGTAGTTTTTTAATGTATTACTTTCTTTGTACACGATTATTAAAAAAAAGAAAAGTTTGCTTTTTTTTTGCGATATTCTTAAAAAAAAAATTAAGAAAATTTTTAGCAAAAAAAAAAAACAATTAACTAATGTGTCAGGCGCACTACTGCCGCACTGCTCAGCATTTAAAAATATCTGATTTAAATGGAGCCTGCGTTCTTTAAGAGTTTTACTCTTCTTTTGACATGCGAAAATGGCAATTTACATTTAATTTAAAGTAATGTCATCATTGATAAAAAATAAATATTTTTAAAACTTCAAAAGTATTCGTCTGTTATTAGAACCTCATTTTTGGTTTCATTTATTTCATTTGATTAGATTTATGCATATAATATTAAAGTGAAAATTTCGTTCATCAACAAGCAACAAAAAAAATTAATTTGTACCTAAAATAATTGTGCAGTATTTAGAAACCACTAACAGAAATAAATCCAAAAAAGCGGGTCTATTGCTATAGAAAAGGATTAAGAATAAATACACAAATAAAATTAGAAAGGTGGCACAGCCGGATAAAGTCTGAAGAAAGTGCAGAGACTGCAATGAAAAGATTAGATAAATCCATTGCAGTTATTACGAATGCCATCGCTTAGAAAACCCTGGGAAGAATCATAATAATAGAAAGAGGCAAGCTGACGCATAGAATGATTTCAGTTCGAAAGAGACATGACAGCAGTACAGAAATGAAAGATAATTATAGTCTTATTGAGTTAAATGAAAAGTATTTGTTATTAAGAACACAATGGGAGAATTAATTTTTACTTACAATGTAGAAAAAATAAATGCTACGGAATGCTGCCCAATAAAATGGGACCAGTGCAGTGTGTACATTTATTGTATGTCTTTCACCTGCATTGGTTGTTCTATGAATGAATTTTTTAATTTGTAATCATACACATTATGTCTGTCAACGATTAGAAACGAATGATATCTCGTTACAAAATGCAGGCAACATAAAAGACAATTTAATTATACGTATAGATGAACAAAAAGAAAAGCAAGTTTGTGAAAAAAATGCAATAGTACAATTCTTTAAATCACTGAAGACATAAATATTAGAAAAAGGCGAATGATTCAATATTTAAAAGAATTACAGTCAGCAATACTAGTAAGAGACATATTACATCCTCTTAAAGACGTGGAAGAAAAAAAATCAAAGATATAAAAGTAAGTTTTTCGATTGCAGCTCTTTAGACTAGTGGTTCTTATAAGCAAAAGGAAATGCTAAAAATATCTAAAGCTCCAGCAAACAAACATATTAGCTAACAAAGAAAATGTATAGTAAAGAAGAAAAAAAATTATAGCAAAATCATCAATAGCAATTTTTAAAACCAATTACTGTCTGGTCATGAACCCCCATATAAAT
>JAPMOR010097191.1:0-19325 GCA_026543865.1 Argiope aurantia | reverse complement strand
TTTTTTTTTTACTTATGTTCCATAGATTTTTTTTAATCACATTACTGCTAAGGATCTCAAACATCGGTTTTAAATTTTAGTTATATTTTTTTCTAGCTAGTATACCTCCTATAAATTATGAGAAGCAAAATTCCTTTTAAATTCATAAAATTATGTTTTTTAGGAGACATTAATGTAAAATGTAACGCAATATTGCTTTCAGGCTAATATACTTCCTATAAATTATGAGAAGCAGAATTCATTTTAAAGTTATAAAAAGTAATTTCTACAATAGATTACATTTTTGCACTGACCATTTTTCCCCAAATATTTTATCTCGTGATTTTCTTCCCTCTTCGAAAGAAGAGGAAGAAGGATTCTACTTAATTTCTGAATAGTTTATATGATGAATAAGAAAATAAAGTAACGACAGTAATTTTTAATATATAAATTGAATCGATACGTTTTTACACTTTAATTAATTGTCACGCGACTCCGTAAGAATAGTTCATATTGCCGCATTGAAGAGAGTCAGTCGAATTTCCATGGCCGAATGGTCATGGCACTGGTCTCATGATCAAGAGACCTGGGTTCGAATCCCGCTATAGACAATGCGATTAATAGTATATGTAAATACTTAATTCCTCGATTTTATGTTTTTCTTTATTTCATGTTCCAGAAGATACTGGACATTTCTTTAGTTTACCAGACAAGTGTTCTGGACTTTTCTTACTGTCTCCAGAAGAGTATTCTGGAACTTTCTCTGCTTGTGTAAAAACAGAAGATTTGTCAGTTACTGTAATCTCAGTTCTGAGTTCAGTTAATAAATTGGTTTTGCTCTACCTCTTGTGTGTGTGTGTCATTGAGTTCTATATTATAGTTCTACGTGACAATATAAATAATAAACAGTAGAGTTGCTAGCCAATTAAATTAACATTGTTCAGTTACCTATCACAATCTGTTGTTTAAAGATGTTATTTTAGAGGGGAATAATAAATATTGGTTTATGCGTAAGAGATTTAAGGGGAAGTATATATAATCAAAAGTTTTAACTAAAAGGACATTTTTGCATAACGCTATTGATACTTTAGAGTACAGATAAGAAAATGTTTTAGAACCTGGTTATTATCATGTTTGAAGAGTTAACATATTTGTGATCTCAATGCTCCACGATAATTCCATCAATCAAACATTTCCAAGAATTCTAAATGTTCTTAAATATGAAATGGCTCAGACAAGAAATTATTACTACTATCATGTGATTATAATTGAATAATAAATTAATACATTCTTAATTACTATAATACATAATTAATTGCAATTAATACATTCCCAATTAATTATGTATGATTAAAACATAAATTGATATGCTACTCAATTTGCATTTTTAATTATATTTTAACATTTCTTAATTTTTCAAATTAAAAAAAATCTTATTTTCTTAGAATTTATAAATAAGGATAAGATATTTCAAATGCGTTTAAAATCATTCTAATAAAATTCAGTTTTTTTGAGTTAATATTTAATTCCAGAATGGATGCTTGATGATAGCATATGCAATCAATGCGTAATCACAAGACATAGCCAAAGTGACTCAAGCCACTGTATTTTCAAACCTCTTGAGTAATTTTCAGAAGGAAAGGATTAGCTAAAGAATGCACTATGGGGGGGGGGAAGACATGCGCTGTTACATTTTCGGTTTTAATGGCACCACAGCTAAAAGGAAATTTTTTTTATTTTTGGAAATAAAACAGAAGAAAAACACTAACTAAAAATATTCAAAAGATTCTGGAACTGCTAAAATATTTTTCAAAAGTATATGAATTACGTCATTTTCTAAAAAAAGGATGAAATTAATTCTGCAACTATCTGGTCTAAGTTTCATTGTCTTAAGTTGTTTTTTATAATAATCATCCAATTCAAATATGAACACAACAAGCGCATAGCTCCTGATTACAAACATTCAAAAGTTTCGATCGCAAGGTAAACTAATTCTTGAGTGTTTCATTATGATAGGGAACTGGCTCAAGTATCTCTTCTAATATCAAATTAACTGTCAAAACAATTCCGGCAATTTCATCTTATTCCCCTGATCTTGCAGCATGTGATTTTTTTTTCTCAGGTGAATAATTTAGTCATGGTGTGACGATTTTCAAGTTCTAAAAATGTAAAATGATGAAGATAGCGGAAAAGAGGGTGGAAGTTTGTAATTCGCATTTACGTCTTTGTGTAAATGATAACAAAAAAGATGAATATTTGTACTGAGCAAAATGCATATTTGTATTGAGCAAAATGCATATTTATACTGCAAAAGAAACGTGAAATCTATTTTTTATTTGTGTTCATTTTTATACAGAGAATTAAGTTTCGGAACTTTTTGAATGTAATAAACTATTGTCGAAACATTAATGACAAATTTGGAAATTAAAATGTACCATTTTATTACATTTCATCATTATTACATTTATAGTTTATATGAAATATATAAAAAGAACGTATTGTAATCTGTATCATTGCATTACATTTCATCATAATTACTTTTATTTATAGGATCTCGCGATAAATATGTAAAAAAGGTTGTAATTTATTCTGTAGTATTTATGAAGTTTTACTTCATTTCATCATTATTATCTTTACGCTTTATCATATATAAAGTATATCAAAAGATAATATTGTAATATTCATTATTCAAACAATAGTGGTACCATTTTATTATATTTAAACATTGCTATCATATAGTTGTAAATTATATAAAAAGAAAGTATTGTTATTAGTAACTTGTAATGATTAAAAATTTAATCAGAATTAATCATTTACTATTTTCATGGTTTTTTATAAGTGAAGTATACAAAAAGTAAATATGTGCACCATAGTAATAGTTGTATAATTTTATTATATTTCATCATTACATCTTTTACACTTTCTCGCATAGGAAGTATACAAAAAATATTGTAGTCATCGAAAAATTCGTCCTCGAAATTTTGATCATCCGTTATGTCTCCCTTTTCTATGTCTTCTTCTGTGTAAATTTGTGCATCATTTTAAAAGACTAATCGTAGAACAGTTTGCTGAAGATATGTGTTATATACATCTTAATAATATATATATAAAAAATACATTATATATATATATATATATAATATAATTTATATTAAAATAGCAAATTCAAGTCTAATATTAATTATTAACTTTGTTTATAACAGCAGATCTCACAATTTAAAATTCAATTTAATTTTTTTTTCAAGACAAAGATGGTGGAACTAAATTTTTTCTATTGATAAAACACTGTAATTCATGAAGTTTTTAAATCAAAAATGTTGAATATACATATACATTATTATGCAATGTCAAAATATAATACTTCATATTTATACATAGCATAATAATGATTTACATTTCTACTCTACCATTTTTGTCTTGTTTCAATAATTTATGAATAATTTAGTAATTTATTCATAAAATTATTTATATATTATAAATAATTTTATATTTAATCCATTCATAAAAAAAGGATTTAGATAACGAATTTTAATTTTAACTATACTTTTAATTTATTAATTCAAATTAAAATTTGAGTTCAAAATTAATAGTTTGTTATCTTCTGTTTTGGTTGCATTTCCAAAATTTATATTGAAATAAAAAAAATAATTCTTCTGTTGACCAATAATTCTAGAGAACGATATAAATCTAAAAGTGCATTTACATTAAGTGTTAATTACTTGTGTAGCATAAATATTTATCTATAAGAATGTTGAAATGAAATTAACACTTTTTTATTATACGGATCCTTTTAACTTGATTTATTTTAAACATAAACTTTTTTTTCACTTTTGAAAAATTACATAAATAATAATATGAGAATCGTGTTTTCTTGCACTATACAAACAAATCGAATTTTCAGGATTTTTAAAATCTTATATCAATATAAGGCAATTTTGTTCAAAAATTTTCAAAGTCGTGTCTTTTATACTCATCATTCAAAAGATACCCATTCGTTTGCTATTAAAATAACTAGGAATTATCTCCAAGTTATTATTTTGCAAATTTATACACATATTTTCCAATAAAATATGCCAAAATATGTGTTATCATTGAACAACTCATTCTAATGTTTCTTTTCAATTTATAATATTTTGAAAATTTATAACAAAATATGAAATAAAAGATCTGCAATATATTTAAATGCAAGTATGCAGTTGTGAACTATATCAATTCTACTCCTTTTCGGTTATTACTGATTTAGCAAGACATGACACATTAATTTAATGGTGTACATCCCTCTAAAAATAAATTATTAAATTTCAATCACTATAGAAATAATTAATTATAAACATCCAATTGTATCAAAAAGTAATGTGGCCTGTATGAATGTAGCTATGCCGTTGAAAAATATCTTCCCTACATTCATTTTGAGATACGACTGGTAACGTAAACAATAAGATATTACAGTACATATTGCAATAAAATATTACATTTGAGTGCATTCAGCAAAATCCCATAATATTGTGGTTGGTTTTCGATTATATAACTGCTTTTATTTAAATTTTGAATTCAAATAATAGTAACTCCTTAACTAAGAAAGATCTCTTGTGATATTTTTTGATGAAAAAAAATATTTTTTTATGTCCCTGAGAAATATGGCATGAAAACCATCCAAAATAATCTCCTAATCTGCTGCATTTGCATCAAAAGCAACATTAGGTATACCTTCTTTTTCTACATACTTATCCTGCTTATTTCTTAATATTAAATACAGTATTACTGTAAGAAGTATTGAAAGGACACAAGATGCTGTAACCACATAACTAAGTACTTCCGGAATTTTTTCAAGGAAATAACCAATGACATAAGGAATTGCCATTTCACCAAACGCTGCGCCACTCGCGAACAGTCCAAGAATTTTGTTAGAAACGGTAATATATCGCTCAACCCATGTTATGACTGATGCGAACAAAGACGCTACGCCAAACCCAAGCAAAACTGTGGCAAGCCACAGGGCCCATTCTCTAGATGCAGCTAAGAACTGCAGAACCACAGCTCCAGCTAAATATATAATAAGATCTAATACTATAACGGTTAAGCTGCTGAATTTAATGGCAAGAAATATGGAGGAAAATCTTGAAATTGTAAGAGCTGCCCAGAATGATGATGTAACGTATGAGCCAGTGACTGATGTCAAGTGTAGAGGACCTTTTACTGAATATGTGGCAACCATTTGTACGTAGCCTATTTCCGTACCTGTTTCTACAAATAACAGCGAAAAAGCAAGCATTACAACTATAGTGACAAATGCAACGTTTGTTTGTGTACTTTCGGTCGCTTCAGTTTTGCTAATGCCGACATCTAATGGCGCGATGATGCACACAGCGAGAAAAGAAACAGCAACTAGTAGCGAGTATCCTCCCATAATTAGGTAAGCATACGTTAGAGATGGAATTTCAGAACTATGGAAATTGCTGGAAGTGTTGAAATTTGTGCTGGTATTAATGAAATTGCTGCTGAATTCCACTGATGTTTCGTTCAGAAACGATGATGTGCCATTGATAAGTGATTCATGATGGTAATCTCCGAGGAAAGGTGCCACTATAAGAGGTGCCAAAAGACTTCCGAAGCTGTACGTGAAGTGGAGAGCTTGGTAAAAAGGTCCACTTTCTTTACCCCATAGATTGAGACAGCACACATTTAAGCCTATGAGAAAGCAAATTTCTATTAATAAATGAATATTTCTACTTTTCAAATACCAGATTAATATATTATATATATACAGGGTGAATTTACAATCATGGGACAAACTTGGAGGGTTAGTTGAGGGTAATAAACATGTATTTTTTGTGTGATAATATAGTGTCTGAAGTGACGTGTCTAGACACGAACGCAAAAAATTACAAAATGTGCCCGAACGCTAAAAAATGTGTTTATTTACAAAATCAACGCAAAGTGCTTCTTTGCAACCATACGGTATTCACAATAAATATTCAAAATTGCGACCACCAAAAGTAATATATGCTTAGTAGGTCGTAAAAGGAATTGGCGAAACACTTTGAAAAATGGCAGACATTTCGCGTGCTCTTGCAGCCGCAGTAGATAGTCGTACAATGAGGTCCTTCATTGAGTCGACGAGAGTCTTGTGAATAATGATTCCTCCTTAAGATTCCATCACATTTCTAAATATTTGGAAGAATGCAGGAAAATAAATGCATCTGTGGAGGCATTGGTACTGTTTAAAACTATTTAAAGGAATGCATAGAAATCATGGAATTAATAAAGAATATGAAAGTTGAAAAGGATAAGTACAGTTCTGACGGCACCAGATAATCTTAAAACAATGAAGGACATGATGTTAAAAATTATCAGTTTTTTACCAACTATTTGATAGTTTTGAATTTCTATTATTGTGGAACGAGAATGTGGAGAAATATTGAGAATTTTCATAAAATTTTCTTTAAGAGATGGCCTGCTCCCTGTTTAACAGGAAGATGAGTGATTGAGCACTTTGTGGCTGGAGATCAATTGCCTCGAAGAGGATGTCAATTCGGTGAATCAACCAATGTTATGGGCGGGTTATGCTAAAGACAGCAGTCGACCTGTACTAATCCTGTCGATACTGTTTCGTTCAGTGGTTGGCTATACACAAGAAGAAGATTCCCTGGTAAAAAAGAAACACACCTGGATAAATCTGGAGAACGGGTTGGCAGTCGGACTGATCCACGACGCCCAATATGTCATCCCACAAAATTTACAAGTAATTCCAAGTAATTTCGGACCAACAAGTCGTTACTGTAGTTCTCATTACTTGCATATGAAAAACACCCAAAATACTTAGGATTTGTTTTGAACTTACAAGTAATAAACACATTGATTACATCGTCTCAAAAGCAAAAAAACGATTAAACATCCTTAAATATATTGC
Source organism: Argiope aurantia (assembly GCA_026543865.1). Lineage (NCBI taxonomy): Eukaryota > Metazoa > Arthropoda > Arachnida > Araneae > Araneidae > Argiope > Argiope aurantia. Next base: position 12,436 of record JAPMOR010097191.1, on the reverse strand, counting down.
AGGTAGAGACAGGGGAGCTGACGCGACTACCCTTAGAACTACTAATTTAGCTATCAACAGACCTTTACTTGAATATGCTAACATGCTAACCTTATCAAATATTACAACAAACTTTCCAGTTATGGCATTCAAAACAACACCTCAAAATACCTAAGTAATTGGACTAACCTCCAGAAATTCAAGAAAAATAGCCCTTTAGTCAAGTCTTGTCTCAGAATGTGATTCCTAAAAATGTAGAGCCACATTCTCTTCACTCCTGTATGAATCCAACTGAAGAACTTACCAAGGTTCACTTTCATTTCAACCTCCCTGTTCCCATTAATAAAAAGGAAAATGCGTCAGAATACCTTTGACAATTGGCCTTGGAAGACATTAATAAAATTCCTAAATGTGACATTAAATTGTATACTGATGGCAGCAAAATCGACAATTGTGCAGGTAGTGGCATCTATATTGTAACTCCTCAGTCTAGTTTTTCTCTATGCCAACGAAATTCAGACTTCTGTTCCGTTTTTAGAAGCGAACTTCTAGTAATTGATGAGGGACTTTAGACCCTTTTATACGAAAATAGTTATAAGAACCTTTGGATTCTTACTGATAGCCGCAGCTCAATGAAACACCTTAACAATTGAACTTATGTTGGAGATAAAGCAAGTTTGTCTATTCTTCAGAAGTTGAAGCTGATGTCACTCCAACATGATATTCATTTCCAGTGGATCCCATCTCATGTGGATCTACTTGGTAACGAAATAGCAGATAGGCTGGCAAAGAAAGGTAGCAGCCTAGCGACTTCATCTTCTGATGAGCCACATACTTAACTGTTCTCTCAGGCGAAATTCCTAAATAAGAAGAATTGGATGGTTCCCCCTACTCATGATTGGTATAGAGCCAATAAGCAGGGCCAGTCCTTAATTCTTCCTTGTGATAGAAAACCAACACTTGCCTGTCGCGCCTTGCCGGTGGCCACCTTAAATGTCTTTTCTTTTCTCAGGGTGAAAAATCTTATCCTCTTTGCCCGAAATGCTGCCAACAACTGGCCTCTGCTGAACGTATTCTAGACTATCTGGGACTTCTTTGGGGAGAAATTTATTTTTCTCCCTTTCTCGTTTTTGACTTTCTTCTTGTCAACGGATTTTTGAATTTGGTCTGACTACAACAACAACAACAGACAGCATGAAATAATCAACCATTTTTTTTCTCTTTCAGATGTGATAGTTTCCGTGTATTTAGTCTTCAAACGACTTTAGAGTTTTTAAGAAAACTGAATCTATTTCTTTTTTTTTTTTTTTTCTTTTTGCCCCATATCATGCAAGCTATCTCAAAAGACTGATGTATAGACTTTAAAATGAGGTAGAAAATATAAAGAATGTATGAACCATCTATATATAAAACACATCATCGAAAATTTTTATCGAGAAGAAAAGAAATGGCATGTTTATTCAACATGAACACAATAAAGGAAGTATTACTGTAAAAATCAGCAAATGTTTAAATATATGAGACTGAACGTTAAAGAACTAGAAGACACAAAATAAGTTTTCTCATGGAGTGATACAAGCTTCAAATATTATAATAATGCATGTTGGTCATTAACAGGGACAGATTACCAAAAATTCCAGATGCTTTGAGTTTGGCCTAATAACCTCTCTAATTCGCAAGAAAAATTTTTCAAATATTCTGGAAAAATATTCTTTTATTACCAACTATTTTTTTTTTCAGATAAAAAGACCATATTTGTTTTCTTGTATCGTATTTCTCCAGCGTCTTGTGTTCTACTCTTCTATCTGCTGAAATCAGCTTTCCCTACTTTTACTCCTGGTAATATTTGTGATGATAATTTTTTACTTTATTTCACAGTTCGCATATGGAGACTTAAGATACCATATATATTTGTAATGATATTTTTAAATCTAATTTAAATCTCAATTCTTTTTTTTAAATTTTTATCTTAAATTAGTCCACCTTAACTTCATTCTAAAATGTTCTCTTATTTAATGATCCAATTATTACTTTTTTTATTTAATTATTTCGAACAAAAGCTCCGGAAAATTAGCTAAACACTGTTGCATTTTCTCATGCTCCGAGCGAAGGAATGAAAATTTCTAACACTCACCTTTACGAAATTATGTTTACAAATTCATATATAAATTTACAAATTCTTATATAAATTTGTAAATATAATTTCGCAGATGCGTGGCCGAAAAGAAACTTTCAAAATTGTTTTACATGGGAAATATGCGATGATAAAAAGACGTCGACTTACACTGCTGTATAAAAGCAAAGTGACAGAATTTTTTCCCTTCGGTGATTTTATGATGAGATTTTGATAGGAATTGCTTTGCCACGTGTCAACTTAGGCAAGGGAATTTTAGGTATCTTTGGAAGGAATGTGCAAGTGTTAAGGATTTTTATCACTTCGGCCCTGATGTGGGAACGACGGAGTCATCAATGCTGTGTAAGCGAGTGTTAGAAATAATTAAATAAAAAAGTTGGAATTGGATCAGGAAATAAGAGAACATTTTAGAATGCAGTTAACATGTGCTAAATTAAGAAATCAACTAAGATTTAAATTAAATTTAAAAATATCATTACATATACATATATAAGCGGGACAAACGTTTATTCCCTTATTTCCTAAAGTGCAGCAATTAGGCTTATACTTGTAATTGCAATCATTTTATCAAATAAAGTACTCAAATATGTGAAAATACTTTGACTTTTATAATGCTTGAGAGTAAAAAATAAGAAAAATTACATTTTTTCACAACCGCGAAAACTAAAACATGTCACAGAGTAAAATGTTTTTCGCAAATTCTTCTATAAGCTCACAAAGTTTCATTTTTTATCTCTAAAATTTGAGAGGATATTAAAAGCTAAATATATTGTCATGGGCCATTTTCTGGTGTCTAAGTGAATCTTTAGATATCTTTTTTTTCAAAGGGGGGATAATATGCATATCTCAAAAGTTATTAAAAGGCGGAACATAATGCACCTACATAATGATGCATTTATTAACTTCTATTTCTTTGAAAAACGGTAAAATAAAGCATTAACTGAACTCTAAAGAAAACTTTTTCAAAATGAACACTTTTAAAACGTATACAAAATTGTATTCTTCTAATAATACTTGTGGCATGCGATCTAAGTTATCATTTCTTTAGAGTTCAGTTAAATTCTTTGCATAACACATCAAGACAGATTTCTGAAATTCATCGGTAAATATGTATTGTGTCTACAGGAAATGTGTTATGAAAGGAAGAACATAAGAAATCCCATAAATAAATGTCAGCAGGACTCAAATCAACTATTGGGGAAAATTCAACAGGTACGTAACAGTCACAACAAGAAATGACGTGAGAATAACACCACCTAAGATAACACACCGCATAATAAGGAATGACGTAAGAATGTCTTATTGCTGAAGTTAAAAATTGTCCCTTTTCTAACTTTTTACTATAGTTAGTTGAAGAAAAAAATATCTAGAAAAACGTTAACTTAAAAAGGATAATAGACGGCAATTTTCTCTCCTAATGTTCCAACAATCTGTTCCAAATCCTAAAAGAAAGCAGCAAGTGTGATTAATTAGTTGTTCTCATTACTTGCAGAAAATAACACTTCCAAGTTTAAAAATGCAGAATTTCTAATTTTGCGCGCACTCCTCAAAAAATCCCATCTTACCTGTATCTAGAGCACCCATTGAAAATCCACTCAAAACCAACCATCCTGCCAGCATTCCTACCGTTCTGGACCAAGGGACAGCAAACATGCTTATAGAAATGAGAAAATTGAAAACAGTCATCAAAAACTGTTTCTTTTCTGTAAGATCGAATAATGCACCACCTGTAAGAAATAAAGTGGTGATTTTATATTCAATCAAAATGTGTAGAATTGTCAATGTGTGTAGAATGTGTCAAAATGTGTAGAATTCCTCCAAATAACTTGCGCTATTTGGAGGAATTTGCAATCAAAACTGATGAATGTAATAAAACCATATTTCATAATCATATTGTGGAAAGCATGAGAAAATGAATTCCACAAAGAAATTTATTTTTTTTTTCTAATTCCATAAGAGCCGCCGATGCCATTTTTTGCCCATTGGGGAAGATCAACGCATTGAAAATATTGATCAGGAACCCATAAAGTTTATTGATAAAAGATTATTTTCTGTGAATTTCGTTATGCATATCAGAAATTTAATTTATTCATGTACAGCATTTATCACTCGAACATTAATAAAATTGTACTATCCAATTTTCAGTGGCCTCATGGTGGCCGTTTTATTTAACACCTCCCTAATTTATAATTACTAATGCTAATTTTTTTTGCAGAATTCTAATGCCCATGTCTTCTACAGCTTGTATATGAAAATTAATTTTATTCCATTCAGTACTTCCAACAACATATCCAAACAGGGAAAACTATTTTATGGTCACCATGTAATATTATTCATAATTACGAGGATTGCACATATTAAATTGAAAGGAATATTTTGTACCATTAAAACATTTATCAACCCACCGAAATGTTCACTCTTGACTATTGCATACACTTACCATAGTACAAAGTTACTTCCTTAGACGTTGTTTATACATTTTTTTTTCATTTATCTGAATAGTGAAGGTAATAATCACTTATACATTGTGCATGTACATATATGTCTTGTTTTGAAATAGTCTATTCCCCATTCGCCCGCTTGATCCAAATTTTCCGACCGATGTACATTACTGATATAAAGATCAGGTACAAAAATTCAGGCATATTGTTTGTTAGTTTTGTTTTTTTTTTTTTTTTGGATTTTTGAACTATATTATTTATATTCTTCCAAATTGACATATAATACTAATGTTGCATTTTATCTAAAAAAATTTCTTAAATTCTGGTGATAAAATTATATTCCAGATTTAGTCCATCCAATTCGCTCCGTTATTAATTTTAGTATGTACAAGAACAGAAGCACAGGGCTCCATTTAGCATCTTTCAATCAAAAATTGTTTGTAAAGAATATCTCTAGACTTTTCTAGCATATTCCTCAATAAAGATCTTTCTCTCCCCCCCACTTCACCATTCCCTCCATTTCATTTCTTAATTTTTTCATAAAATTAAGAACCTTAGATAAGGCTGCAAAAGACTTTCATGGTATTGGCGAATAATACCTGCGAAATATGAATATTTGGCATGAATCTGAATCAATCCTGCAAATATGTATTTTGAACGCCTTTTTTTTTCTGGCCTATTAAAACCAAAATTGCATATATAACTACAATTGCAATCATTACATACCAAATTTCATTAATTTAAGTCCTGCTCTTCTGAGTTATTCTATTTATATGTATAAGAAAGTATAGATCAACAGACAGTCAACTCTTTGATAGATTTGGTTCAAAACTGGATAAGAATCTATATTTCAAATGTAAACCTGAGCACCGAATTTTATCTATCTAGCTCTTTGAATTTTGTTGTTATCTTATTTATTTGAACAGATGGACAGACAAACTTCCGCTAAATGGATTCATTCATAATTTTGATGTAAAGACGGTGTAAAAAAGTCCATCCGTCTAACTCAAAGTATATTTGAATAATCGTGTTTACCTATAGACAGAAATAATTTCAAATATATGGTGTTCCGTCTCAGGAGGGTCTGGAACGTGGAGATTCGTCTTACTCTCAAGGTCGACTCTTTAAAAATAATAATATTTACTGTCACGAGATTCAAACCCCAAAAAGTAAAAGGAATACACATTTGTTCTTAAAAGATTTCACAGATGTTATTTTTCTCTGTCGTTTAATTTCTAATTTTTATTTTCTCATATACCAAGTATACAAATGGAAAGTATCTGTCAAAACACTGAATTTCAAGATTTTGACGAATTTCCATGTTTCAGACCTACCTGAGACCCAAACACACATTTTCAGAATTAAGTCGGTGTGTCTGAAAAATACGATAACTCAAAAACGCTTTTATCTAGTAGGGTGAAATTTAGTCTGCGGACTTTGCACCACATTTGCATATTTCTATCAAATTTGAACAAAATTCATTCAGAGGAAGTATGTTTGTCAGATTGTTTGAGCACTAGTTTTCACGATGACAATAAAACGTTTAGAGCTAAATAAATAAAATGTGATCCAAATGTATAGCATCAAAAATGTAAATGCTGTCAAACTTTGAATTAAATTCATCAAAAGATACATTAACTGTCGGTCTGTACTTTTATATGCTTATAAATAACGCGATAAATCAAAAGCGTAACAATTTAGATAATTGAAATTTCGTTCAATGTTTTAACATTTAATGAGTAGGTCGTAATCAAATTTTGAATAAAATCTGTCAACCGATTGACTGCCTTTCACACCGTATTTTCGCTTGCATTAAATACAATGATTTCAATAACTATAATATATTATATTATGACTTCACATTATATCATATTATTTATACATGGTCTGTTTTCTGGTATTTCTGTATTAACTGCATGCTAACGATTAATCGCCATAAACGGATCGCTTGCTAATATACTTTTACTTAACTATCATCCGCAAATGGCATGAGATTAATAATGAAATTTCTGTTTACTTTACTATGCTATACAGCACAAAACGCTTATGTGTGAAATTCTTAAAATAAAAACTTGAAACCCTGTGCCATTCAAGTCTTTGTCCAAGGTTCCAATTTATTTATATTTTTTTTTTTGGGGGGGGGAGTAAAAGGGAATAACATCTTTATTGGAAAAAAAAAAGATTCCAGTCAATTTTGTCTCACCAAGCAGAGAACCAGCTAAATATCCCGCTGATCTGCAAGTAAATATGATTGCTATGTGCTCAGTGTCAGTATGGACGAGTTCTTGAAAATCCAATAGGCAAGGTCCGACCACTGCCATTGAAATACCCTGGAAATAAAGAAGCAGAATAGTAGAAAAATAATTCTTTGCCAACTCAAGAAATGATTCGACAGAATAACTTATTCTAAAGCATTTACGTTTAATTGATATTTAGTAATAGGAACAGAGAGAGGTAATACTCACTGAAGATATGCAACTGGCGTACAGATTGCATGTTTTGATGATCCGAAGCGCCTTTGATGATAATCTCGTCATTTTCAAACAAGAAGTCTAAAACTTGTTCAAGACTTTTTGCTGGAAAAACAATAAGTATATGATAGCAAGTAAACAATAAATCATATTTCTAATGAAGAACAGAATCTGCATGATGTAATAGTGACCAAATCTGAAGTGACAAAGTGAATTTCTTGCATGATGTTATAGTGACAAAAAATTCTGAATTCCTGTTGGGGATTTTCTAAACTCAGGTAGGCAATTGCGAGATATTGCTGAGGTGTAATTGGTTTTCGAGGAACCCCAAAAAATGTAAATAAATATTCAGAAGTAAGAAAAATATTCAGAAGTTCAGAATAGAGTTAACTATTTAAAAATTTCAAGAAAGTTTAAAATATATTTATAAAGAACAATGGGAGTGGTCTCTCCAAAATTTTCTCACATGCTCTCTAATAAACGTATGCCAGAGAACGCCTTGCAAGTCATTGACTTTCAATAAATAAGAAATATTAACTTTTGACATAAATTTAGCATTTTTATTGAATCTATCGTGTCATCCCATCCTTGGTGAGGTAATTGGCGATTAATCCCTGACATGCGATTAATAGTATCCGAAAATCGAATTTGGATTTTAGGCACATTTTTCACAACCTAACTGAACAAAAATTTAACACAAAACTGCACTTTGCACAAATTCCCATACCAGATGTAATATATTTAACTCACTGGAATTTTGAGCTATCGCGTTTATATGTTTCTAAAAGCACAGACCGACAGACGATCAACCCCTTATTGGATTTGGCTCAAAATTTGATAGGTATCTACAGGTTATATATTAAATATGTGTACAGAATTTTATATATCCAGCCCTCTTCGTTTTGTAATTATCGTGCTAACTTATATTATACAGCCAGACAGACTGACTTCCTCTGAACAGATTTTACTCAAAATTTAATAGAAATCTGCAAATTTGGTGTAAAAGCCATATACCAAATTTCAACCGTCTAGGGTTTTTAAGTTATCTTTGTCACAACGGACAAACGAACATTTTCCAAAAATATGTTTTTCGAACTCAGAGAGGTCTCAAACGTGGTGATTCGGCAAAATGATTTATTTTTATTATACTTTCTCTATATTATATATATGAGAATGTAAAAATAAATATGTTTAGTAAATTTTACAAGATAACATTCTTTGGATCCAATTTCAAGGATGTTTTATACCAATATTTTTCAAGTCAGTACTAGAAATGGCTTTATGACATGAAATCTGGCTGACATTATTATTACTGAATATTATAATAAATTGAGGCGCTTTTGTCCAGTCTTAATAGATAGCTACATTATAAGCATCAAAACTGGAAATGAACTGAGTTCAATAAAAAAAGACAGCAGATAAAAATAAAGATTCATATAGAAAATACAATGGTTTTGATTGAAGTATATTTTATTAAATTTTAATGGTTTTGTACGGAAGTGCATTTATCATTGGAAAACGGACAATAATAGCAGCAAGAAAGGAAGGACTATTTTATAGTTTTATAGGGAAACTTTTGCTGTTATTATTGTAAGCAAAGGGAAATTCAAAAAAAATTGAATTTGGATAATTGATAAAGTCTGTGAAAATATTTCAAATCAATTTCGTGATGTGCTATTCTATTTTCTCTGCTCTCAAATAGAAATGAATTCATATGTATCTGAGGGCTGTTAAGTTTCTCTTTGTTGTATTGTGCCAAAACAGCGTATCATCAGCAAAGAATCAAGTATCAGCTTGAAAAGTTAATAATCTTGTATATTACAATTTCTTTCGCTTTGTGTTCTTGGGTTATATTGACCCTATTTCGAAGGTTATTATATAAAAAAAATATTGATCAACCACTCAAGAAACTAGACATTGTACCTCATTGTCATACCACTTAATATTTATGATTAGTTTCAAGCATCTTGAAACGTTTTACTTGTTTTGATCACAGAAGAAACCCTTTTCACACTACACACTACAATTCATACTACAATTACACAATACATGTACTATACTGCTATTATCAGAAAATATCCCAAATGTTTCATTTAAAATACATTTGTAGAAGATATGACCTTCAAACTTCTATCAAACATTTATTTGCCACATCTGAAAATTAGTAACATCTGAAGATAAATTTATTTTCAATGATTATGAATTTTCTGAGCTTTGTCGATTTTCCAAAATGGCAAACGATCATTATAGCATATATAACTCTCTTTGACTCCTTCATTTGAGAATTATTGATTCAGAATATCGTTTTCTCTGCCTGTTCTTTCAATACTTAAAACTTTAAGCCAAATGTGCTATCTTAAAGTTTTTATCAAAAAAATTCTTTTAAAAATTGGCATAAAATGGCAACTTTGGAGCAGTTAAAAAATCAAATTACAAAAAAGAATATTCTTTTACTATCCCCTAAACTTTCTAAACCTACAATTCAAAAAGATCAAAAATTGAAATGAATTAAATTTTGCATAATGTCAATTCCATTAGAACCGAAGATCTTTACCAAAATTTGGGCCAAATTCTTTAATAAGTAATCTCACTTTACCGAAACAAAACAAAAAAAATTTTGATGTTTCGCTTTCTCCGTGGTCTGAAATTTAGCATGAAAAGATCAAATTTATATAGATTTCTTACATGCATTTATTTCATTCACTTTAAATAAAAATATTATGAATATTCTGGTTACTTATATTATTCTAGACATTGATCAAATATTATGACGAAATCAATCATTATAAATTTTCGTGTCATTAAAAAAATATTTTGAATATTGTCATATTTTTGTTCGCCAGTGAAAATATTAAATAGTTTTTGTTTTTTTTTATGAGCGCTTTTTTCTATCTATGGTAAAATCTGTTTTTACAAGTAAACATGAAAAGAGATACTATGGAAATTAGAGACAAATATATCGGCAATGAAAACTTGTATCAATGTATATTAAAAAAGGAACATTATTCAAAACATCGGTTAAAAAATCAGTTTGGGATATTTTTTTTTTAATTTTATGAACGCTAATAAAGATTGTTTCGTTTCATTAATTCCATTTCGTTCCATTAACTTTTTTTAGAATTTAATAGTTAAATAAATTCTATAAATAGTTAATAGTTAAATAAATTCTTTAAATAGTTAATAATTAATTAAGTTCTTTAAATAGTTATTAATTAATTAATTTCTTTAAATAGTTAATAATTAATTAAACGATATAAATATTTAAAATTTATTTAAATTCTATTATTAGTTAATAATTAATTAAATTCTATGAATAATTTATCATTTAGTTAATTTTGGATTACAGATTTTAAGCAGCATTTATGTATGCAAATGTATTAAAAAGTCAGTTAGATTTCTCTTTTAAAATAGGGATGTGATACTTATTATCATAATTTTTTAAAGTTCTTAAAGAAAAAAACTTCTATGTTGAAAAAAAAAGTTTTGATATTTTAATTGCCGGTGTAATCATGTGATTTAATAATAAAATAAACAAAGAAATTTAATGACGTTATATATAAGCTCAATATATATATGTATATATATATATATATGTGTGTGTGTGTGTGTGTGTGTGTGTGTGTGTGTGTGTGTGTGTGTGTGTGTGTGTGTAGACGTTATATAGATATACATATTCAGTTATACATGACGTTGTTTTAGCCATGTCCCGACAAATAAAGATTCTGGTATCACAGAAAATTTAATTCGGCACTAAATTAGGCACAATAATAGTAAGACAAATAATTGTTAATGTTTGTATAAATCACTAAGTGTATTATTTCATATAATGATGTTCAATAAAATACCTAATAATTGTGTGAAATAAATGAATTATACATTTTAATGATAATATTTTTAATGATAATAATTTGCCTGAATATTAATTTATTGAACATTGATTTCATTTTATCGTATATTTAAATAAACAACCAAATGAAATGATAATAAATTTATTCCGTATTAAAAGTTTAATAGCCAGAAATGTTAGTATTTTTGACGAACAAGCATATTGCTACTAGCTACGAAAAATCCTATTACTTTCCGAATTTTGCTGATTTTATTTTTGGCGACGATACTGCAAGGTATTTAATAAACTATTACCTAAAAACCCAATAAATATATTCTAAATGCCTTTCTCCGACCAAATGGAACTAAAGTTTGTTAATCTACAATTACAGTCACAAAAAAAATCACTTAATTTCATTTACTAAAATCATCGCGTTTTTAAATTTTCGCCTTTGCATGCATTAGAAAATATCAATTATTTCACAAATTTAATTCCTAAATTTAATTTAATTAACCTAAATTGTTATTTCTTCAATTCTCGAGTTTGTATGTTTAGAAAAATGAAGACCGAGAAACAATCAAATATTTCACAAATTTCGCTCAAAATTTCATAAAATCTAGATTTTAGATGATAAACCCATGTGCCAAATTTTATCCATCAAGCTCATTAAGTTTTGTAGTTATCGCGTTCCTTTGGACTCAGACAGCCGGACAAACAGATATCCTCCAAATGTATTTCATCCAACATTTTATAGAATATAAATTTAATTCAAATTTGATATGACGACCACGTGTTCATAACTAAAGACGTTTTTGAGTTATTGCGTTCTCAAACAGATAGACAGACAGGCATATAATTCCAAAAATATGTCTAACGATTGAGGATGTCTGAAATTCGGAAATTCTTCAGAATCTCAAGTTCGAATTTTTTGACGATTGCGATACTTTCTCTTTTCAAAACTCTCTCAAATAGAAATAAATAATACTAAAGCATATATTTTATAGTATGTAAATAAAATATTACTCACATCTAATAATAGAAGATTCTTACTGGCATCATCGATGAAGATTTTTGTTTTTAAAGATTGCTGACAATGAAAGAAAGTTTTTTTGTTAAACATCTATAAACGTTTCTAGGCAAAAGACGTACTCTTTGCACATTAACCCATTTCGTTCAGAGATATTTTTATCTTTTATCTGAAAAAAAATAGGTTTTCCAAAGGGATGTCTTCAGCGTAAATGTAGAAAACCAGATGAATTAAGAGCGTTACATCACTTTAAACATATGGAAAGATAAAGAGAATGAACAAAGTAGGAGTAAATAAGGTTCATTTGCCGCAGAGCTGTGTTTAGGACACTGGTTTAAGAAGTTAGATATCTTTGTAAATTTTAAATTTATCCATTTTTAAATAAATTTCAAAAATTTCAAAATCTTTAGGTATAACATGAAATGAAAGTCCATCAGTACGTCATCACAATATTTACACTTTTATAATAGTTTGAAATGTTTTAAATTTTTGTCGTTCTTTAGTATTTCTCCAAAACTTTCTCACATACTCTCTAATAAGGGCATTACTGCCCCCCCC
>JAPMOR010097171.1:0-12068 GCA_026543865.1 Argiope aurantia | reverse complement strand
CATCCAAATAATCGTCGCCTCAACTGATCCAATTCAGAACTAATATATGAGAAGTTTTGTGGCATTTCAAGATATGAAATACTTTTAAATTGATTCTCTGACCTCCAAGCAGCGGCAGAAAATATAAAACAGAAAGAACAAACTAAAAAGAAAAAAAAGTTCATTCTCTTAACGACCTAATTCATGAATTTAAAGGTAACATCTAAATCCTTTTCCCCATTTCATCCCTCCCAGCAAGAAACTTTAAGTCTTTAAACGGAACCCTCCTGTTTTGTTCGAGTCTATATGGCCAAAATAAAATTTATACGTTCATAAAAACATATAGTACAGGGATATTTTCATAAAACCTCTTGACATCGTTGGTAAATATTATAAATATGTACCCATAGTGGGATTTATGTTTTTTTCTATTTCGGAGCAATATTTCTCGATTCATACCTAACGTGTCGCTCTGATCAATGCAAAAAATCATTTATTTTTACTCACACATGTTCTCTTTTGTTTGGAATAATTCAAAAGAAAAGAATAACAATAGTTTCCCCAATTTATCCGTTTCCGAGACATGTTTCATTGACGTATATATTAGCTCAAATGACGAGAAAACGCATGCAAGTTCAAAAAGTTGAAACGATTAGCAGGGAGTCAAATTATTTTTCCTTCTTGCAAAGTTTCTTTTTTTTCTTGCTATATTTCGCTTTCTGATATACTGTAAAAGAGTAGTGCCTGTGAGGGAAAAAAGGGCGAATCGCATAAATTTGAGTCACGCTAATAGAAGCTTCTGACAACGAAGCAGGAGTATCCGAGTATGAAAATCGTGCGTGATGAAAACTGAAAGTTCTTACAACGAAAGTTCTTATACCGATTTTCACCAAATGAATTCTAAAGAGAGAATCGTGAAATAAAGTGGAAATTGGATCCTCTGCCCCATTCTTCTCAATCCACAGCTGCTACTATTGCAAAAACTGCACAGGAGTCGCAATATATGCAACGGCAGACATAAAAAGTGCTCTTGAAGTAGTATACAATTCTACAAGTGAAAGCAAAATCATGAAACATTGAAGGAGGAAAGGTGGAGAAGCAATGCGGAAAAAGATCGAAAGTGAAACTTTTCAAGCGTAGATTCGATTATTATTGTTACCGGGTGTTTATAGGTCACACGGAGAACCAACACAAAGTTTATGGAATAAAAAAAAAAAGGCAGAAATATTTTTCGTGCGACAATGTCCCTCGAAACATTTTGCACCAAATCGAGAGTTATGCGCTTTGATAATAAGTCCACTCATCAAGAAAGAAGAAATGTATGTAAATTATCTGCTGTGCGGGTTATCTGGGAAAAGTGGATAAAAATTCTACCAAAATTATATAATCCAAATGAAAATATTACTGCAGATGAACAATTAAAAGTAGCCTCTGTCCTTTGAAACAGTATATACCAAATGAGACATCTAAATAGGGGATCAAAATATGGACTTTATGTGACAGCAAATCTTCGTATGCACTGAAAACACAAATTTACACAGGAAAAGAACAAGGATCAAAAGCAGAGAAAAATCAGGGAATGCGAGTAGTGTGTGATCTTACTTATGGGTATTCGGGCCACAATATTACATGTGATAATTTTTTCACATCTTACAACTTAGGACAACTTTACAACTTCTTTTGAAACGGAAAAAAACTGCGATTGGCACTATTAGAAAAAAATAAATCAGAATTTCCTGAAGAAATATCAAAAAAAGAAGTTCACAGCGCATTATTTTATTTCACAGAAGGCACACCAGTTGTAAACTACATTCCCAAAAAGAACAAGAATGTTATTCTTATGAGCACTTTGCATCATGACAAAGAAGTTAGCAACAGACTTGATAAAAAAAACCATTAATGATCTCAGATTATAATTCAACAAAAGGAGTTTTTGTTATTCTTGATCATCTTTTAAACGCATACGCTTGTAAAAGAAAAACAATTCACTTTGCCCATGACGGTATTCTATAACATGCTTGTTAGTTCTGCATACAATGCATTTGTTCGATGGACATCAACGCATAGTGAATGGAACGAAACAAATTGACTAAACGAAGGCTATTGTTGCAAGAACTGGGAAAATCACTCATTTTTCATCATTTCCTGAGGGAATAAAAAATTTTCTATAAAACCGATATTTATGACCTGATTCACCTGCATCAGTTGTTGTGATGAAGAGATTCTATCTTTGATTGAAGTAGTTACTAGATGAATGGAATTTAAATATAAATAATTGTTCTTAAAGACACTTAATTGTATGGTGACATCGTGATTCTGAGGCTATTTACAAGACCGAATGCATTTTAGAAGATCATTGGAAGATTTAGCTCTAGAATAACCTCAAATCCTAATTCCCTGAGGGACAATATTACATGTTTATTGAATGATTTTATGGTAAAAAATAACTTATCTAAGGAATGGCATGTTTGAAGAGAAGTTCTTGCAATGCAGTGTTTTCAAAATCACTCTAAATATAAAATGATAAAGAACTTTTTATCTTCAATTGTTTCTTTTATAATTGCACTGATCTGTGGAACATTTTACATAAATCTTAGTGGTTTGATATTTTTGCATAATTTAGGTTAAGAGTATTGCTAAACTATAAATAAGGAACAATTTTAAAAGGAGAACTTTGTCCTTAATGTTTCAGGAGGAGAGATGAAAAATCGTTATAATAATATGAACAATATGATGCATTTTCTCCTGATAATTAGAATGCGTCATCCCTTGTCAAACACTCTATGAATTCTAAGTGCGTTAATACACTGGTGTGCAAAACTTAAGCAACAGGTATGTTTTTTGCCATAACTTCACGAGAAATCATCTGAGAGATATGAAATTCAGAAATGCGATACAGCATTTTGTTCTGAAAGAATGACGAAAGCACAGTTGGGCAGAAATGAATACAATGCATACAGTATGGAATCAAACAAAAAAAAAGGCTTTATTGAACTCATAGTATCGTTACACATGATTGTCTGTCCAAGAAGAAGAACAGCAAGCAGATGTTCCTTAGTATGGGATATGCCGTCCCCTTACTGCAATGGTTGCTTCGCACCGTCTCCCCATACTCAGCACCAGATTGTCCAACAGTTCTTGAGGTAAGAGTGACCAATCAACATCTGTTTAAGTTGTCGGGTGTTCCCAGGAGGATGTAATCGTGCCGCAAGGCGTCTCCCCAAAGCATTCCACACATGTTCTCTCGGATTTAAATCAGGGGAGCACGCCGGCCAATCCATTCGAGTGATATCTTCACTTTCTAGGAGCTCCTCAACAGCATGAGTCCTGTGTGGCCGTGCATTGTCATCCATAAAAACGAAGTCTGATCCAATGGCACCTCGGAACAGACGCACATGGGGAAGGATCACCTCCTGACAATAGCGATCTCCAGTTACAGAACCTCTGTCGAAAACGTGGAGCTCAGTCCGCCCGTTCATCATAATGCCTCCCCAGACGACAACTCCAGGACCACCGAAACGGTCTCTTTCCGTGATGTTACTGGGATGAAACCGTGTCCCGACCTCTCTCCAAATCAACTGGCGTTGGGAATCGCTTGTGGCACTAAAACGACTCTCATCTGTAAAGAGGACACGACTCCTTTGATGAGATGTCCCCAGTGGTCCCTGCACCACTCTAAACGGTGCCGCCGGTGGGAAACTGTCAAAGGGATGCAGCGTTCAGGACGGCGGGCGAATAGGCCACCTTTGTGAAGGCGTCTGGATACAGTAAAACGCGACACTTGTCGCCCCGTTGCTGCACACAGTTGCTGAGCAATGGCGCTTCCTGACTGGTTTCGGGTTCTTTTCGCCTGCAGGACTATATGTCGGTCATCCACTGCAGTTGTTTTCCTGAGGCGGCCACCACCAACCTTTCTCACAGCTGTACCTGTGGTTTGGAAGGCTTTCCAAGCGCGCGAAACGACACTTTTGTTGATTCCGAACTCTTCAGCTACACTGGTCACACTACGCTGATCCTCCAGCTTTCCGATCATTCTTCCACGTGTGAAATCGTCCAGGTGATTTCTGCTAACCATATTTCCCGAATTAACTCACGTGCACTTGCAGCGAATGTCTTTAATTGCGTCTCCGTCCTTCCTTTTATTGTAGTGTTGAGCTGCGCGCGCCTTCCGCACGTGTTTTGCGTACGCTCACGTCGCCTGTGACGTTTTGTTCCTGATATTTGCATACGCATGACCTTTCTCTTGAATTACGTGTTCAATGTACTGATCGCAAGAACTCCTTTTCTGCAATTCCATGGCTATCTGCTTAAAATTTGCATTGTTGCTTAAGTTTTGCACACCATTGTAAATGTATTCTCATATGTGTGGTAATTCAGTCATGTGATGTGTGATTCTGCATTCACTCAATATGTATGTGTAATCAATTTTAGATACCTGTAAAAAGTAGTCAAGTTGAGTTTTCAATAAATGCATAATTACACATTTAAAAAATATTATTACTGTATATGTTGCATTGGCGTGGTATGTGAACTTTGATATAAAAGAAATTATGAAAAATCTACCAAAATTATTGTTGGTGCTGAATTGAATTTCTCTATAAGATCATACAAATTAATATTAAAAGAATCATTAGACCAGAAATTATTATTAAAAATGCTATAGGATTCAAATTTAAAATTTATCATTTTAAACTCTTTTCATGTTAGAAACCTTGTCGAAGCAATCTCAGCCGTAGATAACATCAACATCTAAAGTTATTTTTTTCCAAATTATTTAAAAATATATCAATTAATCCATTCACAATAGTCTGAAAACTTCAAAAATAACTAAAAAATGCTTTCATTCATTTTACTGCAGCGTAATTAACAATAGCATACCGAAAAGTTGTAGACAATTGTTAATGATATATCAGTTTAAGATTATATAAGTTTCTCAAAAGTAAATCGAGTTTTGAAAATAACAAAATATATTTTAAATGTTCCATCTTTTGGATGAAATATTTTTTCACATTGCAATTGATGAGATAAATTTTTGTTGGTAAGGTATTTTATTATTTAAGTAAAACGATTTATGGCGGTTCTTCAATATAACCTTTCTAGCCGAAACGTTTTTCCAATTATACGTTTGCTCACTAAATTCGATTTCAGATCGCGTCATTATCTAAAAGTTGCAGCTGGAAATTTGTTCAATTCATCAGTTTGTCGGGACATTTCTCAGCGCACAGAATCATCTCAAGAACGAAAATTGAGAAATGCTATTAAAATATTTGAAAATGATGCAAATACAAATATGTATTCAGTCTTATAAGCAAATGCAGTTTACGAGTTTTTACGGAAGACATTATTTTAAATTGAATGGCATATTTATTTTTCGTAGTTTATGAGAAATAAGAAACGTTGGGGTGCCTTTTTGATAGATTGTACCTCATATATGATTGGAATAGCAGATTTTTACTTCTTTGTTCTTTTTCATTACAATTACCATATTTATGTTTAAATCATGTTTCAGAAAAATAAACCATAATCCAATCGTTTGCAACTGCAGCGCAAAATGGATTGAAGAGCTGTCAAATTCAGAGAAGAGTATTTTGGGCCCTATAGGGGACAACGTTATTTGCATTGACCCTAACAGTACTGCTTCAACTTTTCTCCTGAAAAATGTGACTCTATCTAACTGCGGTAAGTAAAACTTTCAACAACTTTCTCTTTTATTTCATAAAGAAAAAGAATTTGCAATTGTGGGTTACTTACATTAAAAGCGAAGGAATGAAGCTGTTATAAAATTACATTTAGTTTTATTGTTATATTATTGCTTACAAAATTTTTAAGATCAACATTCAAAAAGGCCGTGCATATTAAAGATGTTATAATTATGTGCGTTTTGGCGGTTGACATCCCAGGACATTTTAATTAGAGATATGAAACTTGGAACATATTTAATTTGGTGGGTAAAAATGTGCTATTCGAAGCGAATTTTAAAAAAAAATTAATTAGAATATAAGTCAGTTAATAAATAATTGAAATTCCTGCATTTTCTTCGCAATAACTTCTGAAAATAATGCCGCATCAAAATAATTTTACATGACCTTAAAATTTAAAAAAGTTATCTTTTCAACGATGATAAGTTTTTTTTGTCGTATTTTCTCTATTTTTAAGTAAAGTCTTGAAAAATATTGTTAACGTTTTTTACAACAGTTTATTTCGTTTCTGAAGTGAAGCTTAAATCGTTTCGTTGTTGAAGAAAAAGATGTGAAAAATCGTCTTATTCTTCGGTATTGAGTAGATTTCAGTGTAAGGTATCATTCAATAAATTTTATATATTTTTTTATTGTACTTACAATTAAGGATTAGCTTCAGAGCTAAGAAATTGTAAAAAAACTCCTAAATAGTGGTCTTTTTTAATTATTGCTGCTCTTCCTTACGTATTAATTAGATTATAAACTTTTGTCAAAAAATTAGGTAAATAATAGCCCAATGGACAGAATGGTGTAATTTTTTATGAATTGAAGTTTAAAAATATTATGCTGAGCAAATTGTTATAAAAATATTTAGTTGAAAGTTTTCGCAGCCATTAATGCCAGTAAACCTACCGGCCCCCAAAGGTGATAAATGATGAATAAGAAAATACAATTTAAATATTGTGAAAGTTATATGAATAGGTCATTTACGATTTTATTTAGGAAAATAATGTGATTACATTTCATTTGAATGGTTCGTGAATGCAATAAAGAAAACAGGTGACAGACTATTAATATTACTCAGCTTTTAATACATTTTCTATTTATGCTGGAAAATTCTACACTCAAAGAATCATGAACATTAAATTATACGTTAGGAATATGATTGAAATTAGACATAACTGATATTCATGGAAGGCCAGTGGGTCGCAAAAAGCGGTTAGCTGTTATAATGAGTTTCGTGGCTGGATGAATAGTATTATTACGAAATTTCTTTACCGGGGTTCGTTTGGATAGTGGAAGTGATATGGTATGTAGAACGCTCAATCAGCAGACGGTAGTAGAAAATAAAACAACGACGTTTATTTACACGAAGACACACAGGACAGCACAAAAGCGACAACTATATACAGCACAGAAGACGATTATCTTCACCTGAGACGTGTAGTATACAACAGCACACACCGCAGCATACAACCAGAGTCTACTGCAGACAGTAGCGCACAACTCAATTCAGCACGAGCTTGACTCAGTCGCTTCCGACTCCGTCTTCTACTTCTCCGGCTCTGACTCGGATTACTGACTTCGCTCCGTCGATTCCGCTTACTCTTCTTCCACCACTCCGTCCACTCTGACTACTGGCTTTTTCGTCTCCTTGGCAGCGGCGGTCGCTTCCTTTTATAGGTCTCAGGAGGCGGGGCTAGAAGCCTCTCAACCAATCAGGAACGTTCGAGGCGTATCTCGGTTCCTACTGAACGGATCAGGAAAATTCTCGAAGTTTCGGGTATTATCTATTTTGGCGCCAAAGTCGCCAAATTTGTCGCCAAGTCGCCAAATGGTCGCCAAGTTTGTCGCCAAGCTCTGGGACCTCCGACGCGCTAGTCCCATTCAGATGACTGTAAAACGTTCTTTCTATTGATGGAATAAACTATGCTGGGAAGCCGAATTGCAGGTTTGTAACAGTATCATGATATAAGGTACAGATCATTCCTGATATACCCAGAAATATTCAGTCATGCTATAATGAGGGTCGGACGAGAGAACATATCACTATGCCTTTTTGATTAAGAGATATATCCTTCCAAGCATTACGTTTACCGCATGAAGGACAGTTTTCATTGCACATAGGTTTTATTAAACAGTGTTTGCTTGCCTCATTTCTACTTCAGGTTATCTTTTGGAAAGGGATATTTCTTTGTAAGCTTTAATTTTAAAACAGTTTTTTCCCCCTAAAAGATTTTGACAAAGAAACGTAGTTACAACTAATTCGGTTAAATAAAAGTGTTTATTTAACAGAGCTTTCCTCCTATAGTTTTCTTCTCTGAAATGTAATCGAAAATTCAGAATAACATTTCTGCGACATCAAACTTCTTCCGACCAGAACTTTTCATACGTTCACTTAAAAGTGTATTGTGTGGGAAGCTTCATTACAATATGTCTAAAATGACGTTATAAAAGATAAATTTTTTAGGAAAATTTCATGTCATTTCTAAAAAACATCGAAATTCTTAAAGACCAGATATGCAAATTAGAGACAGAACTTGTGTCAATAGAAAATCCCTATAATTTGAAAGAAGAAAGCAAAGAATGACAATGGGAATTTTTATAGTATATTTGCTGCCTTTGGTGACCAGCTCGTCCTTCAAAATTAATATTCACTAAAATATTTTCTTTATATATATATATATATATATATATATATATATATTATGTGACTTGGTATGAATAAATTTTTCAACAAGATAAGTTTTAGCACCAAATTTTGATAGATATATACAAATTCCTATTATTTTAGAAGCCTTACGTCGTTCTGCTTATTTTAATATGCATTTATGTTATTTTCTGTAAGATCCCATAAAATTAATTAAAAAATAGATACACTTTAAAATTTCAACCCCATTTCTAATCTAAAATAACGTAAAATCTGGAATTTTTCATGTCAATAGATAAATCTTTTACCGATTCTTCCCAGAATTAAATACGTATAGCGCTTACTTTCTTGGAATCTGCTTCATCAATGGACAAGATAGGAATTTGGATTCTAAAACAAAGACGCAAAAATATTAACGACTTTAATAGCGATTTTTATCTGCAATTTCGGTCCTTCCAGATTTTTTCAATTTTGAAAAGAGTCAACTTGACCTTCTAATTAGCGCTTTTGCCAACTTGATAGCAACACATTAAAAAAAGACAAAAAGACATTTTTTATGAAATAAATGGTTGATAAAAAGCTTAAAAATTATTAAAAATGGAAATTGAGTTTATATGCTTAGAAATTAATCTAAGTATTTGTATAATACTAATAATAATATTTTGTATTTTAAGATGATGTAAAAATCTTTTTTATACGGTAATATTTTCAGGTGTATTTGGGGAATAAACGCAAACCTTCAATTCTTAATGAATTGAAACTCTAATTAAATTAAAAAAACTTCTACGCAGTGCTTTTTTTTCTGCTGAATAAATATGCTTTAAAGTATATATGTGGCATGTTCAGTTGCTCCAAATCAAATGGTCTGATCTGTAGAGCATCAACACACACACATGCATACGCACACACACACACACGCACACGCAAACGCGCGCGCACACACACACACAGACACATACACACACACACACACACACAAACACACATTCTACTTTATTATAAGTAAGATAAACACAGGTCATGTAATACCTGACTAAAAAGGATTCTTTTCCCATGAGACTTATACAACTGAATGTACCGGTTTGAATGGAAGAAATAGTTTCCTTTTTTCCACTATCACATAATACTTCTTTTATTGAATCTTATATAAAATAATACATTCATGAATTTTAACTTTTTTTTTGTACATGCAAACATTTGAATTTTCTCGAAGTGATGAGACGATGAGGCTCTGTTTAAGATGAAATATGAAACTTCTGTATATTATAGATGTTTATTTATAAATTTCTTAAACGTAACAGAGACAGTATAAACTCTCAAAGGCATTTAACTTAAAATAAAAGGTTTTTAAGCTACATTACAGAAGAGTTTCTTTTCATTTTAAATGTCGGTTTATTTTACCCTGTTATCAACTAACAAGTTAAAAGAGGTGTTTTTTTTAATAAATTGTAACAGCTGTTTATATTTATTCCTAATATCATTGAGTATTTATTTGTCGCAAACTTCTGACCGACTTCTATTCAATTAAAACTTGTATTTTTGAGAATCCCCAAGAAATGTTATTTTTCCTAAATTTCCTAAATGTTTAAGCATTTTTTTTATCTCTAGTAATTAATATAAAAGTCGTACATGTTTTCTGATGAGACATTCAATTTCTTGAATACCGTTTTTCTGATTCTGTTTGAATGAAAGTTGCTGCAGAAATTTCTTATTTGAAATCAGAAGGACATGAGGATAGGTTTTCCGCATTTCATTATTCTTTCCCTATACACTTGAAACCCCGTATGTAGACTCCGAGCAAGTCATTTTAACAGACTGAATCAAGAACATCTGTGCCCTTTATGATCATTATTAATGTAAAGGTTTGCTTCCCAAAGAATTATGTAAAAACAGTTACTGATGGAATGATTCCATAGAAAAGTTTATTGTGAAACAC
The DNA here is from genome assembly GCA_026543865.1 of Argiope aurantia. NCBI lineage: Eukaryota > Metazoa > Arthropoda > Arachnida > Araneae > Araneidae > Argiope > Argiope aurantia. The sequence goes on along the minus strand of JAPMOR010097171.1, from coordinate 1,825 downwards.
AAACATTTCGACAAAGTAGTTGTTTTTGTCATATGAAGGTTTCCATTTTTTAATCCTATATTTAATAATTCGCGTTATTTAATACACGCTCGTTTTGAATTACCCTCAGCCACTTAGCCGTTGTGAATAAATTTTAATTCAACTGCGTTATATCTTGCAAAAGTTTTTCCTAAGATTACTGCTTGCTTCACCAAAGGACGCGTCGTCCGAGAAATTGTTAGATCGGTACTGTTGAAAGTGTGTTTTTTTCTTTCTTTCTTTAATATGGTACTTCTATAACAGACGAAAATAAGAAAAATAAAAACGAAAAAAAAAAATCTCAACATTTCTGAAAGTAAAAGCATAAATTTACCTTGCCAGTGCAGCATGCTTGGAGGTCAATTTTCTCTGCCAAAACACACAATTGAAAAATTATTTCGAATTCGTTTTGTTTAGTCAAAGATGTCGGTTCATTCTCTTAGCATCATTCAAACAATTGAAAAACAACAAAGAAAAATATTTTCAAACGTTTAAATATGGACTTATTAAAAGGAAATAAGACAAAAAAATTACAACTCGCTATATTTCACTCTTGAATTGCTCACAAGACTTTTACAATACAAATCGAAAGATCGAAAAAAATTCATTATTTTCTTTTCTTTTTTCATGTATGACTATGTTAAGAATTAGTTTTAAAATAAATTAAGGTAATAATTAATAATATTGATTGATATATTCGAATTAAAAATCACAAAAAAGTGATGAAAAGAAACTATTTTTTCATTGGTTTTAAAATTCTATCTATTTAAATAAGCATTCAATGTTAAATTATTAACACCTGAAAAATTAAATTTATTTTCTCACAACTGGTTTATAACGTTCAGTTGCGCACTCATACCAAAGTAAATAAAATACAACTGAAATAACTTCTGTATATAAGCTTTTATCTATCCATATCTATACTCATAAAAGAGCTGAATGTGTGTGGTTTGGCGCTCTACAGGACAGATGGTCCGACCTACAGCAAACAAATTTAGTACATGCATATCCTGGAGGTCGGGAATGTGCACCACGGAGCGATTTTCTTAATGTTTAATTAAAATTTTAATTAATTAAAAATCAAGCGAAATACCAATGTTTTTCCACTATAACTTCTGAAAATATTATCGCGTAAACATGTTTTTCACATTGAGCACCAAACATTATCATTTTAATGATACCAATGTTTTCACATAAAAATTAAGTGTCTATTCCAATGATATTATCTCATAAAATAAAAATAATAAAATTGAACCTGCACGAGCACGTGACACAAGTATGGGAAAAGCTTAGCCTTTACCAACGTTTTGCCATTACATCGATAAAAGCTCAAATTTAAGAATACGTTAACTTTCACTTGAAATTAAGTCTAAAAAACTGCAGTTTTTAGCACGTATCTGTATGAAATGAAATAAATAAGAAAAATGATATTATCTAAAAAATAAATGCAAGAAAAGGTTTTCCACGAACTTTTACAGTATCTGTATTACTAATTCAATGTATCAGTTTTATTTAGGGCAAACAGGGTTTAATATATACAGGATATTCACTAACGTCTGATTTGCAAGTCTTTACTAATTGCTAACAAAATGGTCTAAATTAAGTAAATAGTTATATTTTATATACCTTCTGTCAATAAATGCTCTGATGAATTGCGAATACTTAACTTTTATCTAGATCCTCTTCTCTGTGAATCATATTTAATAAAATATTCTTGAGACACTAATATTTCAAATAAAAATAATTGCACTCCAATCAACTAAATCCGTCTAAAAACGGATTTATTTATGAAAATTTGAATATCACT
>JAPMOR010097143.1:0-10215 GCA_026543865.1 Argiope aurantia | reverse complement strand
CCTCAGTCTGCAATTGTTCTCGTTTACTTTCACACTATAGATTAAGAAGACGCGTCATTATAAACAGAATTATTTTTATATCTTTTATAATAAAAACCTTATCTGATCTTCAGTTTTTAAACTTGAAACTTTTAGTGTCTGTTTTACTTTCTCGTATAAGAAGTTTTGCAAAAAAATTGTAATGGTCCAAGAATCGGATCTCGTGATTTCGGCTAATTTCCACGCTTCAGACGTCTTTCAGATTCTTGGAACTGTTTGCCTGTCGACATAGCTTAAAAAAAATTTGCATATACAGTATTAACACCAGATTTCAAAATTTATATTTTATAATTTTCAGAAAATACTTCAAAGGTATCTGGGAAAACTATAATCAAACGCACAAAGATCTAGAAAGATGAAGTTCAGTGCACAGCTTTATTATTAAAATCGCGGATGTGTATTCAATTTCAGCCCAAATCCGTCATTGTGGTTAATCATCTGTTGATCTTTGTTCGTGTATGTGTGAACACGTTAATTTATTATTGATTATTGATTTTAATTATTTATTGATTCAAATCATTACAATTTATTCCATTTTAACTTACAATATATTTAACTTAGTTTTGAGTTGTGTTTATGGATAAATTAAATGTATGTTATATACGAAACATTTTCTGAAAAAAATTCTTGTTTCCCATATTCATATTTTAGTCCCTAATATATAAATTATAATTTTTTCTTTTCAGTTTCTGTTCTATTTCATGTCATTAAGTATATTTATAAAGACTCGAATAAAAAATTTAATAAACACGATAATTTTAATTATTTCTACTGTTTATAGAAATATCTCCATTTCGAAATTAGAGAAACAAAGGCATGTGCTTGTAACCTCACAGCTGTTTATTTTTGAGTTCTAAAACAGCCGTTTCATCATGGGAATTGATAACCACGTGATACATTTTTATATCAATAATGTCACTCAATGAAATGTTCCCTCTTCCAATGGGCATAAACTTTAAGAAATACAATAAACAATACGAAAAGAAAAATAAATTCTTCTTTAGCTTGTAAGGGAGCACATACGAGTTTCTTCATTTTTAAAACGCTGTCGATGACAAACTGCAGTCAAACTACAGTCAGAAGTGAAACAATAAGAAAACTCACAATTATTGTGAAGTCCCTACGGTTGCTTATAAAATATTTCATTTTCAGCATTATATTTTTATATCCCTTTAAAGTATTCTTCGCAGAGCTTTGTGTTTGAAATAAAAAATGTATGAAATTTAACGCTAATTTTAATTTTAGGAGTAGGTTTATTGATAATTTAATTCAACAGGTCTACTATCCAATATAGAGAAACATAACAAAACGGATACGCGGGTAGTTTACAAATAATAGGACAACAGATAATACAAATCAGATAGATATAGCAGAGACTTTCAGATTCGCCATAACAGTATAGATTAAATATAAAACAAAATTTACATGTAAGAAATAAGAATTTTGAAAATATGAAATCTAAATTATAAAAGGCCTTAGAAAATATAAAAGTCATGAAAGTTAAAAGAAATAGCAAGATTTAAAATTTAAAAAAAAAGTGGAAATAACAAAGAAAATGTAAATTAACAAACATTAATGAAAGAATAATAATAAAAGTATGATAAATTTATAGTATGTAGTTATAAATTAAGTAATATATAATATAATATAAGCCATGTATAAAAATATATATACTATACATGTATAAAATATTTAAATTATATACCATACATATATATAATACTACTGTGGTAGTAAGTAGATTATTATGATCTGTGCAGGAAGCAACAGGACGAATGTTGTTGGAAACATTTCTTTAATAATCACATTCACAAACTTAAAACAAACACAAAGACAAGACATTCGCGCGCGCGCGCGCGCGCTTCACAGTTCAGCATCCCATCTTCTGATTACAATCGCAATGCATTATGGGATTACATATGGGATGGCTTAATCAGGTATCGCCATCTAGTATCCAAAAGAGAAGATAAGTGTAATGCAACTGCTACACTACAAGATTATTGGATTTATTATATGAATATATTAATAGCATATTTTTCAGAAAATAAATTTATTTCATTTCTTAAACACGTGCTGAAAATTACACTTTTCTACGTGTAGTTTTTCATTAGAGGATGAAGTAATCTTTAAAATTGAGTATTTGTTAACGTGATGGCAACACTTTGATAAAAGTTAATTTTTCCCATGCAAGCGTAACATGCTGATGTAGGCTAATTTATTTAATGAAATGATTTGTTGGAAAATATGCTTAAAATTCTTTAAAAAAATTCTAATTAGATCAAATCGTAATCATAAAATCATATTGGTTAAGACTCCAGGGCATTCAAATATTGCTTGGAATGAAAAAGCGAATTATCTGGCAAAAACCATTATGGGGTCGTCCCCATACTTTGAATTGGATTTCTGTTGAGTATGTAATCTCTTATTAAAAAAATATCTCTTCAAAATATGAGCCACATTTATCAATACAGAAAATACCAAGAAACACCAGATGGTATTCCAGTAACTCTATCCCTTACCACGTGGTTTAAAAATAGAAGAAAAGATTAAAGAACAAGACGTCTTATAACGCGGATGACGCATCTTTACCGACCAAATTGGATTTTATTACAACTCTGTTTCTCCAGTAACCCCCTACCCCCCAAAAAGCAACATTGAGCATATATTTATGCACTGTTTGAAGTATCCAACTCATAAATCAAACATGGGATATTGCAGCAAGTCCACTTTCAGTTGTTCAAGAAATTTCATCTCTTAAAATTTTGATCATTTTTTTTCTTTTCATAAGCGTTATCCACAAATTTTCTTCGTTCACTGAAGCTTTTTGACATCTATTAATTGTGACTCTCTGACACTAAAGTATGATAATCCATGTTGTCTATTTTTATTATAAAATATGCTTAAAATATATTTTTAAAAATGGATTAAAAATAGGAACTTACTTTATATGTAGAAAAATTATTACCGATGGAAGGACATTTTTTAAATTTTAAGTTGATGTAGAAATTATTTTTGTGTTGTAATATTTCCGGATGTTATCATGGAAAGAACCTAAAATTACTCTTGATTTTTAATTAAAATTCTAATTCTAATTTTAAAAAAACGCTTCAAGGTGCACATTTCTACTCTCCAAACTATATATGTGCCGAGTTTGATAGTTCAAGGTCAAACGGTCTGACATGTAGAGCACCATCGCACACAAGCATAATTTTTTTCATCTTTATTAGAAGTAAAGATGAAACTTAAAGTAAAATTTGGATTTCTTTCCAAAATTAAATTTTTATCTTAGTTTATTATTTTAATTTAGCAAATATGGAATCTTTGAAACGTAAGTTCCTGTTACTTGCAGTTACACAGAAGGGACTGCGAAGACGTTCGCTAATCGCTCTGAGGTTGAAAAGTGGAATTTTGATGCTTTTATAAGAATTAATATCTGTATTATTTGTGTTCCAAATATATGAAATGCCTGAACCTTAAATATTATTTAAAATCTTGCAGTGGCATTTTTTGCCGATTGGGGTTTCTCTGTTTATAGAGTTCACTTACGAGAAGATAAAAATGAAGCTAATTTTTACTTATCTTGGTAGAGATTCCGTAACGCTGTACTAGTAATAAGGAAAGTTTTCCTGGTATCACAAGTTAATATGTTAACATAGTTATTATGAAAGAAAAATTCAACTTATCTTTTCGTTTTGAGCTGTTGAATGAAAGTGAAAGCAAGGTAGCTGTGCTCTGTAGACCGTTGAGAAGTGGCGGCCGTGACCCGCATTCGTGCGGCAACCCGAAAAAAGGCCGAGTGTTTCCGCTTCTTTATTTCGATAGTAAGTGTGGGCATTCTTCGGACATTCAACGGCTTCTGATGTCGGTTTCGAACAGAGTAAGTTGGGAAATGCAATGTCATAACGAAATTCTCTCTTTATTCAGATAGTCAGAAGTAGCAGTCAGTTTCAAAAGCAGACGATCCATTTGCTTAAAAAAATTACGAAAGGAAAAAGATATAATGATGAATATGGGGGCAAGCATTTCTCTAATTTGGCTTCAAAATAACTCATAATAATTCATTTTACATAAAAAAAGAAGTATTATTGCTATTTTTAAATCATATTTTGATTTTTTTCTGTGGAAAATCAGTGAACTTAACGTCATCAACGTCGCATTGCGCTCTTAGGCCGCTGAGGAAAAATAATCGACAAAATGTGATGTCATTTTATTTGTTATACTGCCAAAAGTAGTTCAAATCATAAGCTGTATGAGTGATATTTGAATTTGATGTCTGAAAATCCACTGACTTAACGTCGACGCCATCCATTGTATTGAATTCTTAGTGATCCGACCAAAATAGGGTTGTGATAGGTGACATTTTATTCACTTATCACATCGGTTATATTGTCAAATATAGTTAAAAAAACCTTTAAACTTTATTTGGTATATTTCGATTACTTACAGTATTTTAAATCAAAAATGGTTTTTAAATTATTATATTCGTTAATCTCCAGCTCTCCACATTCATCCTGAAATAGTGAAAAATTTTGACGACGAAATTCTCAATCTCTCGCCCAGTAGTTCCCTACAGGGGGCAACTGCGCCCCTTACCCCTTGCTAACGCAGCCGATGATTAATATATTCCCTCCTAGCATATTTTTAAATATAGCTCAATCCATTCGTTGCATTATGTTTCTAGTTCTGTACATTATATTATAGGAAGAGAAACAATTAGAAAAATTGTTTATTCTAAGAATTGTAAATATTTCATTCAAAGAATTGTAAATTCAGCGTTCTTTTACCTCTGGTACCACGCGTCTTGAGAGTACGTAGTAGAAAAGCTGCAAATGTAGACATTGATAAACATATTAAACATAAGTTGACTTTGTTGTAACTTGGCTTTTCCAATCTAAATTATATATCATTATAAAAAAAACCAAAATAATTAAACTAAATCTGAAATAATTTTTATTTACAAAGATTTAAGAATTTTTAAATTTTAGCTTACGTGTTTATTTTACCTGTAGGATCAGCATCTGTTGAGAGGAATAAGATCATATGCCCATACCTGACTAACCAGTACATTTCAACACCTGACGGTACTAATATATTTCAATCCTACCACTGAATGTTGGCAAGCAACTTCATATTTATTTAATTTTGCTCGTCGAAAAATCGATCGAAAATTATATCCTTAAATGCTTTGGATTTTTTTCAGCTTCTGCAAATATTGACTTAGTTTTAAATCTAATATTATATTACAGAATTTAAGCATCATTCGTTGGACTTTTGTATGCTTTCAAATACTTTCCAAATTGTTTCTTTGCATCAATGCTAATCGTGTGCAGGTGATATCAGATGAAACGGAACGGTGCGCAAATTATCTGTTTTTGCGGTTGCAGTGCAAAGAACTTCCTATTTTCGAAGCAATGTCCAAGGCACGACACGATGCTGTATTTGATCGAGCACTCAATAACGGATTCAATGGAGCGTGGTGGGCGGCGGGTTCTTTCATTGTTTGTCGACCTTCACTTCTTGCAATAGATACAATCGCCCTTCCAATCAACATTCCAAAAGACAACCGAGACATTGCTCTGCCATTTGTTGTGATTAATTCAGCAGATTGTATTATTTCTGCTCCAAATTTCCTCGTGAATATGAAACGAGCTCTTCTAGAGATTCCCCATTGTGTCAGTATATACATTTCTCAATGAGTTGTAGAATAATAAATAATGCTAAGAACTTAATTATTAATTTTTTGCTTTTCTCTTTTTTTCCTCGTTATTTTAATTTTATTTTTGCAGTTTTATGATAAACTTCTAAATATGTTTAACTAAGAATATGTTAACTTTTCTTGAGAACAAGCCTAACAAATAAGAAAACAATTTTGGTAGGCTAATATAATTTATTACAAAATAAGTAACAACATATTTTTTTTTTAAAAATTCTTTAATATTAATACAACAAAGAAAGTTGCGATTGCTTTTCTAAATACTATAATTTGCTATCATTTCTAATATTATAAAATAGTATTATTTCAAAATCTGAGGTAAGACCGATGGAGATTTTTTTTTTCTGATATACAATCCCACTGACAATTAGATGAAGTATTTGTGCATTTTACCATATTTTAACTCCATATGAATTTTTTAAACTTAAAATTGAGGGGCATATTTTTGTCTTTACATTTACATCAATTTTAAATGGAACAATAAATTCGATCCCGCAGAATCTTTAAACTAGCATCTTAAAAAAAACTTTTTTTTTTAATTCTTTCCTGACTATCACCGAAAATGCATCCTTTTTAGATTCTTTTTAAAAGTCCCCTATTGAATCCATAACTAGGCAGTGCCGGAGTCCGAATAAAAAGGAAGAAAGCAAGGGGGGGGGGAGAAAAGAAAAAAAGGCATGGAAAATCATTTACAAATTATAAAACTGAAATAGCATTTAATTTCAATTATTATATAGCCTGAACGTCGGTGAGAAATGAAAATGAAGTCTGAAACTATTTGATTCGAAAATAATTATTTTAAGAATGTGGATAAGTTTATAGGTAGGGAAACAGAAGTCCTTTTCAGAATTTAAGCATAGGAAATGCACATAATGGCAGCTCTCTTTTTTAAAATTTACAACACGGGGGAAGAGATTTCAGACTTGATTGAAGATCACTGCAGGGAATTCTTGGATCGTTAATTAAGTAGAAGAAAAGAGTGCAAATTCACAAGAGTCCAACAACCTGTTTGCATGAATAACAGAATACGAAATGTTTCTTCAGGTCCTTTTACTTTAAATATAACCCGTCTTTTGCATTTTTTTTACTACAAAAATGATTTGTTTTTGCTCGTCTGATCGACAATTGACGTCTGAAAAGTATCTTTTTGAACACCGTGTGTGTATATTTATATACAGGGTGTTTATTTAGTCCCGGACCCATTTTGATGTTTAATAACTCATAAAATAATGAAGATATAAACAAACTTATGGCATTTATTGATGGAATAACTCGTATATTTTCCTTTTCAGGTTTGAATATATTTACTTTCGTAAATATCGTCTGCGCGTGTGGTAAATTTCAGATAATTTCATTTTCCAGTCTAAATATCTATACTTTTCTAAATATCGTCTGCTTATTAATTGCATTTTTCTCTTTTGTTTTTGGCAACTATTGAAATGTTATGTTTACTTTTGATGTGTTTATTCTATGTAGTACTTTTGTATGTGGTGTTTTATTCGAGCGGATATTAAGGAGAATGCATACACCGCAAGAGAAAGCACAGATTTTATGGTGGTTCATAGAAACGAAATCGATAGTGCAAGCACAGAGAAATTTCAGAAGAATTTACCAAAAAGATCCTCCATCCAAAAACAGCATCTTACGGTGGGAAAAGAATTTTATAGAAATTGGAAGTATCGCAGATAAGAAACGTTCCGGACGTCCTTGCACAAGTGATTTTGATGTTGAGCGTGTCAGAGAGACATTTTTACACAATCCTAGAATATCCGTGAGATCAGCGGTTCACATTCATTGACAAGAGTCATGAAACTTTTTGAGTCTATTTAACCATTTATGTTATTAATTTTAATCTATCTTTATTATTTTATGAGTTATTAAACATCAAAATGGGTCCGGGAGTAAATAAACACCCTGTATAATGATGCATATCTTCCCATTAGTATGAAACGTAAGGGATCCAGGTATCGACCGGGAGTTGGAGTCATGTGATCCGAACTGAAATTCCGTTGAAACTGAAAGGACATAAAAAAGAGAAACATAAAATAAATTAGAGCGCACTAGAACATCTTGGGATCAAAATAAATGTATCTCCACGTGCGTTGTTCTAAGATTCATAAATCATGATTCGCGAGACATTCCGTGCCAAATGCTTTCTTTGAAAAGTCGTTTCACCTGGAAGGGAAAAAATTCGGTCATTCGTTAACGGAAACAGGTGGGAATAGAACGCAGTTTACCGTGAAGTTCCCGTGAAACAATTACTTTCGTTTTTATTTAAATAGATGAGAAAACGGCCCAAGTGCACCGCCGTGTTAGAACATGAATTGCGTTAATTCGACATCGGAATTTCACATTGAAGGGAAACGAGTCTCATCATTTGAAAAAAAAAATCTCAATGATTTTTTTGGTTTTTTTGAGTCGTGCATCCTTTTGCTTGATTTCCCGTTCTTTCGATAAGTTTCGACCATCAAAATTTTTCCTGCTGTTACGTGTGTGCATCTGAATACACTTTTAGCTCTCCGATCGTCCCATTATTTTGATGCAATACCGTTCAACAACTTTTAACGTGGATAGATCAAATGTTTCGATATATACTAAATTCATGACATTTCAAGAATTTATTTTGCTTATGGTGATTTTAGGAAAGGACATAAGATAATATAAGCCCATCCCTTGGTGAGCTATATCTGTCGTTTTATTTTTGGATTGCTAAAACATTTCTTTTTATTTTTTTTCAGCACACAGTTTTCATCGAATTTATTAACTCTCTCTCTTTTATCTGAACGCACTTACAGCCACATTTTATTATTTTTCATCCTGCAAGACAATTGCTGCCATAGCTTAAATAAGGAAATAATAAAATAAGGAAATAATGAGATGTGCATATTCTCTTTAAACTTTTAAAATGATTATTCTACTTGCTACCACTGCGATATTAGATATGAACGTAACAAAATTTCTGATGCAAAATATATACTTTCAGTTAAACGTTTTGTTTGGAGTAATAATTACTTAATTCTACATGAGGCTATCGCATATAACGAAGAGGAAATTATAACTCAATTATAAATAGATTCGCTCAGATTGGGGTCTTCTTTGTTATTTTATGTTGTGTCACATTGCAGCGGCCAACATCAGAGTTACGGATGTAGAAAGCAAATTCGGAAATTCTTTAAATAATCTTCGTAGTGCCGTTTTCTATTTTTCATCAAGTCTTTTAAGATTCTCTAAGCACGTTGAAAGATGTTCTAATTCAGAAAATTCTTGAAGATTTGTGATGATATCTATTATAGGTTCACATGTCACTAAAACAGCTCTTTTGTCTGCAATTTTAAGCTTATTGTTCAAATTCAGAATTCGAGAAGGGATGCATCTCTTTTCAAATCAACAAGTATGGCTGGTATACGGAGAATTTTCTGGGAGATTTGACTAGGAAAGTCCATTATGATGTAGTTGAACTGACCAGAACTTTGAAAACTCTTTGGCCCTGATCATTTGGCCGCTGGTATCGTTGTTTTCTCATTTTCCAATACTGAGAATAACTTGGAATATTGTGCGCTGGCTGGAATCAAAGGGATATCTTCTCATTTTGCCGATATCTTTTTCTTTTCCAAATCAACCATAAAATTAAACTTTAGATGAAGGTGCAGACCGAGAATACATGGATCGATGGTATAGTGACACAGACTTTATATTAGAATTCTCTGTATCCACATTCAGCAGATGCGTTCATTTTTTTTAGATTTATCTGCTTTTCTGTAGCAGATTTTAATGCGGAGTGTAAACAAGTTTCTTCTTCACTTTCTATCTCAAGTCTTCACTTACGAGAGCAACACTGGCACCTTAATCCACTAACATCAGATACGGGAAAGTTTCAATACTTCCTTGGGGCTTTATTCTGAAAAAACAATTTTCGCTCTTCGAGGCAGTTATAATTTTTCTAATGGGATGCGATCATTCGTACTCTCTTGTTGCACCTTCAAAAGGTGAGATTCGAATTTCTACGAGGAATATTTTTCTTCCCAGAAGCAAGACAAGGGGATTATATCCTTTAACCCTTTTGATCAGACGTATCTTTGAAACATTTTCCCAGCCTCATATTTCATACCGATATGCTAGGATATTTTTCGAACCCTTTGCATCCATTAGTCTCGTAGAATGTTGCGTATCTTCTCTGATGGCTATCTGAGGCTGTATTGAGGTCAGGATGGCTATATGACGATGTATTGATCTGTAAAAATTTTACAAATATCCAGAGGGAATTCGACACATTTGTGGTGTAACGCAAAATTTTTCTCCTTGTTCCTGGGTTCTCGTTTTCGGATTAATTCTGTAAAATTTGGTGAAATGGCTATCACTGGAATCGGGATTTCAAAGCCTTTTTTTTAGTGTCGAATTTCCATAGCTGATCCTATGAGAAAGGCTACAAGATGATTTGCCTTCACCAAATCGGCCCATCCTTT
>JAPMOR010097137.1:483398-499214 GCA_026543865.1 Argiope aurantia | reverse complement strand
ATAATTTCGAAGTTTTCAAAAACAGATTCAATGCGGTATATTTAATTTGTTGTCATTTGAGAAGAGTTATAAAGTTATTCATATTTTACTTTTACCAAGTTCATTATTCATTTCGAAATCGAAGCGTGATTCTTCTTTCCTACCTTTCAGTGATATAACTAGGCGTAATTCGTAAACGATTGTGTTAAAATGAAATGTTTTCAATATATCATGCTGAGAAAATATGCGAACATACCGTCCACCCTTCACCAGCTATCTCAAAGTCACAATATACTTTTATTGTTTCACATCTCAAGATTCTACCTTTGGGCCATATGGTATACACTCCACTCATTGTGTTTCCGTTTTGTAGCACTTCTTCGCAGTCAGTTGGTCTCGGGTACAAAATACCTGATAAAAAGTCGTAAATTTTAGTCGTAAATTAATATCAAAATCAGGGATGCGCTTATCAAAACTTTATCACATACTCTCCAATAAAAGTGTTGCCCCCCCCCTTCCTCTGAATAAAATTGCGGGCCTTGGTAAGCCCACAAATGCCTTCCAAGGCATTAGTGAATGACAATTTACAAAATATAGATCTTTGGCCTGAATCTAGCATTTTTACTAAATTTATCGCTAGAATATGAATTTCTGATGCCTTTTTTCTGGAGAATTGATTCCAGACTTTGACACGAAACTATACTCTTCTCATAAATTAACACGCCGAATTTCATCCATTTATATCATTGCGTTTACGTGTGAAAGTACAAATCGACAGGCGAGCAACAATCGACGTATTTGATTCAAGACTGGATAGATATCAATATTTTAGATACTAAACCTGCGTGCCAGGTTTCATCTACCTAGCTTTTAAAATTTTGTAGATATCGAGTTTGTACGAACACCCTCGGTGACAGACTTCCTGTGAATGGAATATGACCAAAATTTGATTTATAAATTTGGTCGTTTTCCATATTCGAATTTTGAAAATATAGCTGAAAGTTTTTTTGGAGTTATAGTGTTAACAAGCAGACAAAAGGCCAAAAATGTGTTTTTTCATATTCAGGGAAATCTGAAATGGGGAGTTCGAAAAATCTAGAGTTCGAATCCTTTGAAGATTGCAATATTTCATCTGTGCTTCTATCTCATAAAAATGGAAATAGATAAAATTTGGTCATCCTTTTCTTCTGCTTGGGATTTTTATAAGATATGTATGCTAGTTAATTCAGAGCTGACCTTCTCTATAAAGAGGCCCGAGTGCCAGAAACCCTTAGGGGCCTTAAATTTAATGTAAAATAAAAAAAATAATAAACAGATGGACAATACTATTGCATATTTATATAATGCGGGCTTTTGATTTTGCGATTAATTACTTAAGAAAAATAATCACTTCTGTTTCATCTAAAAATATATTAAATTTTGTATTTCAATTTTTATTTTCTTGATTAGATTAAGAAACGAAGAAAGAACAGCTGTTTTTGCTTGAAATAGTTTATTGTTAGTGTTAATTTTTAACAATATTGCAAATCATATTATTCTTAAAATAAATGACATTTCTTGTATTGAATCCAATAGACTTTTAGCTTCGGATTAAGTTGTGTTATCGTTATTTTCATTAATACATTCTTGTAAGGCTTTGCAAATTTCTTCAAATTGTGTGTACGCTGCTTTAACTGAATCTGTTTTGGCTTCCCAGAGCAGCCAAAACAGATTCAGTATAAAAGTTGCAATATCCATAAAAAATTAACAACATATTTTGAAGGAAGAGGTATCACAAATTAATAAACTAAAATGTGACAGGCAATGCACATCAGTTGCATGAGGGTTTAGAGTTTCTAGATTGTACATCTTTCTATTTCCCTTTCCCGTAGTGCCGTTATCGTATGTCAATCCCCGAAAATGCATTATATCAAATCAGGATTGCCATTTATAACTTCTGGAAATTTATTTTTTCTTCTTTTTTCTGATCATTTTCTTTTTTGACATAAATTTATCGGAAACAATTTTGAAAAACATAATTTTTATCACATTATAATTTTATTTTAATTCATTTCTAATTTTTAATCTTTAATTTATAATTTATTTTTAAATAAATAAAATTCTAGTTAAAAATTCGAAAAAATAACCCCCAGGTGCACATTCCCGGCCTCCAAGGTATACACGTGCCAAATTTGGTAGCTGTAGGTTGAATGGTCTGGTCTGTAGAGCGCCAACACACACACACACATTGAGCTTTATTATAAGTATAGATTATTATAAATATAACTGATCTTTGAAATAATGTTTTTAAATAAATCCATTACTAGGTGTCTTTACAAGTTTAGAATAAAATTGCAATAAATAAGCACCTTTTTCTCTATAAAGGAAAAATGTCATCAAAAATGCATATGTGTACAATTTTTTAAAACTCTAGCATATCAAGGGGGGAAAAAAGAGGAAAAACTGGTTATAAAACATTTTTATAAACATGTTCCGAATTGAGTTTACTAAAGATATATAAAAATTCATCGGAATTTAATCAGCATAATACGTTCCTGAATCTTGCCCATAATGGGAAATACTGGTTATGAGAAACGAGAATTCTTTCCGTGGCAGTCATTCGTTCCATTCTGAGAAAAATGCACCACAAATTATTGTAATTTAATTTAAAATTTATAATATAAATTTTTTACAAAAAAATTGTTTATAAACATTTATCACGTTTCAAAATGTGGCAAAAATGAAACAGCTTTATCGTTAAGTTACGATACCCGTTTTTCAGCAATTTCCTTGTTTCACTGAAGTTGCTATGATGAGGTGTGCGTGCGTTTAAAGTAAAAGTTCCTTTGAATCGTTCACAATGAATTAGTTTTTATACTCGGAGAAGCTCCCGCAGCACAGAGGGAAGGCACTAATAACATGTTCTTTAAAAGATTTATATTTTTCTTTCCTTTTATGTTTGATGTTTTTCGCAATTTACTGTTATTGTGGATTCTTAAAATACTTTTTTTTTCTCAAAATAACAATCACTTGTTTTTTATTATTTAAAATTATTTGATAATTAATTTTGAAAATATTGTATTGGCACTGACAACACAAAACTGGATAGAATTCTTCAAATAGTAAAACAGAAAAAAAAAATGTATAATAAAATCCCATTTTTACAGACATGGAACAAATCAATTTCAAGTGAAGCCCGTAAAAAGGATTGCGCCTATGTATTAGATTCGGAGTTTCCAAACTTTTAAGCATTGTGATCCTCTTCATCTATGTTGAAAGGTATTTTTACAGAGACAAAGAGCATACATTTTTTTTTTATATACTTAAAAGTTAATCTGATGAAAGAAAAAGAAATTCTTTTTCTTAAATATAATAAATATTTACACAAATAATAATGAACCGTTTAGAAATCAATGCTGATGAATTGAACATTCAGTCCGAAAAATTAAAAATTTCAAACTGAATAGAATTTTCTTATCGAAAAGGAGTTTCTGATAATAATTAAGTAATCTGGATTTAAAGTACAGTACGGAAATGAAACAGCAGAAAGGAACCATCGGCACAGCATATTATTGAATGCAAAAATTCATTCTTTGTACACGTCATCCGTGAGCTGAAATCATTTTTTTTTTTTTTTTGCCAGTTGCTACCATGTGAATTGAAAATTTTTTTTATGTACGTGTCACATTTTTGCAATTGTGCGAAAATACTTCAATATTCAGAATCTTTTTGCGGTTCACTAAAAACTGACTTACGATTCACTGTTTCATCTTCCTTATATTAACAAATATCAATAAAAAAATTTTGTAGGTGTCCAAAATTATTTTTTTGTCGATGAAAGTTTGTCAGAACGGCAAGGAAGGTGTTATGGAAAAAATGGGAAATAGTTAAGATATCGAACAATATGCCACTAATTATTTCTGATGTCACTTCCAAATTAACATACGTTTTACTGATCAATTTTACAAAAATGAATCATAGAGTTCTGACAACCATAAACAAATAGCAGTTACACAACTCTACTCCCTTCTCTTTTGATACAACAGATGGGTTACCATATTAACATCAAGATGATCCTTCTTGGGGATCATTATTAGATTGTATTGTAGATGAGTGTCGTATATTTTCGTGTTCGTGTTTGTTTTGTCTTGTGAAATGGGAAACCTAGAAAATAAATAAATAACTGTTCCTGAACCGCATCTATTATTTTCTTCTACCTCATCATAAAATCATTAAGAGTCTCGCCCCTCTATTCCGATATCACTCTCTGTTTTTTAGCAAGAAGCATGTCATATCGTAGATAATTACATTTAAATACTTTTTATTTTCGACATAAAAAGTATTTAAATGTAATTATAGCAAAATTTAAATGTAGCAAATAACATCGTAGATAACTAAATTCGAATTTTCATAAAACAGTCCTTCTCATTTAATTATTTTCCTTTTCTGTTAATTTTCGGATCTCAATTATGAGATATACTCAATAACTGTTTATGAGTAACTGGTAACTCAACTGTTACTTTAACTGTTAATGAGATATCATTAATAACTGCTCCTGAAGCTCGCCTATCATTTTCCTCTACCGATCTGCCTCATAATAAAGTTATAAAGAGTCTGGTCCCACTATAGTGGCGCTCAACGTGGGGCTACTGAAAGTCTTTATTTTCGAACCTATTAGAGCATTGATAAGAATTGAATATTCAAAATTGATTATTTATACAAGTGCAATACTTTCTCTATATAAAATTTGCGTATAAAAAAGCTAAAGTTTCACTTACATTTGCACTCATTTTCCTTGTCATCAGTGTCTTCCAGTGTCGTTTCGGAAGTCCATTGCGTTGCCATTGCTTCTGTCATAATGCCACATCGGAATGAAACAATGAGCAGAACCAATGAGAAAAGCGGAAATTTTGCCCTAGAAGAATAAAGTAAAAATACAATAGATGTTGAATGTTTTTAAGCTACTTTATTTTTATTTATTTATATATTTATTATTATTATTTTGAATTCGGCGGATCTCGGTCTTTAGAATTTAGTACTGCTGTCAGTATTTGGTACGTTTATCTTCCAAATTATAGGAGGCGAAAGAAATTTTCAGATGGGAGAAGAGAGATTTCTGAGGAGGGGAGAAAACAATTCTCTAATTTATGTTGAAAGTAATAAATAATAATTACTTTCATATTTAAAAGATTATCGTTAAACATTTAATGATCGATTTGTATATTTAAAAAAATGATAAAAAAAAAAAAAAGAACCAACCCCCCAGTCATAATTAAGGGACCTATTTCGCAATTTTTTATTTTTTATGAAAATGAATGACCCTTAAATATGCTATCAACGATTCTCTGCCCTCCATCGCCGTCTATTTTCGAGAGAAATCTCAAAAAAATATACTTTACAATGCATTCCCATTGGGGAAAAGCCTTGACAGAATATCCCATTCTCAGTCATTCAATAAAATATCGAATGCATACCGATTTCACCAATTTTTATTTTACATGAAAGTTCGTGACTCCTAGATACGTCATCAAGGATGGTCTTGTACAGGAATATGAAACTTGAACAGAAACTCCAACTTCAACAACTAGACAGATTTCGCCGATTTTCATCGTCAGGTAATTTGTGTTTGGAAACACAGCTAAACGGTCAAAATATTCAAATATTATGCAGTTATAAGTTAAAATATCATTGTCAAACAAATAAATTTGTAAAAAAAAAATGCAAATTGCATAGATTATAAAATGTTAGAACTACAATGTAAGATCACATTGAAATATTAAAATCAATAATTGATAAATTAAAATATGATTAATTATTTATATATAGGATATTGGAATAATCATTTAAGTATTTATGTATATTTCACTTGAAAAGCCTTATAAATTGTAATTTTCTTATAAATTATAATTTTAATGTTATATTTGATTGAATTTTATTATTTTCTTTTAATCCATCATAATAATTAAAAGCTTTTATTAATAAATGTGGAAATCTTTAACAAATGCTAATGTTACTTTTTCTAGAATTATATTATTATAATCATATTTTCATGATACTTATATTAAAATTCTTTCATTAATTAAATTTATACATTTTCAAAATTCCTAAAATAAAAAAGAATAATTTAAAATAAATCACTTCCATGCTCATTAAGTTCAAAATGTTTTGAATTACATGACTAAATTTATCAGCTACGAAAAGAGGAACTTCAAAATGTACATTACCTGAGGCTTTTAATGTTTAAACCGCCACTGACGGCAGATAATCCATTGTCGTAATGATAATTTATGAAGGGCTGTGGTTAGTATTTCATAACTGTGCTCAAAAACTTTTATTTGACAAAAATCATCAAAAAAGAAACGATCGACGAAGGGGGGGGGGGGGAAATTGAAAAACAAGATTTTTTTATGATTTTTATCAAGTAGAAGATTTTCAATAAAATGATTTCATTAAATAAATGCTGTCTTAATCATTCATCAACAGGCGTTACGACATTATCCATTCATGAATTTAACTCAAAATTAGACCCACATTTCAAACATCTAGCTTGTTTTCCTTTTGAGTTATGGCGTTCACATACCCACGAAAAAATAAACATACCGACAGTCAATCTCTTAATATATTATGCACAGCATAGTGTACACATATACAATCCACGAACTACATCGATATGTCAAACTTCGTGCATTTAGCTGGCAGCGCGTTTCAATTGTCCATAACAACAGGCAGACAGACTTCATTCCTATAATTTTCTTGTATTCGGGAAATTTAAATCGAGGTGATAAATGAAAACGTAGTAGTCGAATTTTTCTGTGATTACAACTTTTCTTCCTCAACGGGCATGAGACGATTAAAACTTGTGGGAGTGATCCTAGCTATACTGTCTTTGGTAATTGAACACCAATGAGTCGCCATTCGTCTATTTAATTTTTTTTTATTTCGCATACACGCAAAGGTTGACACTCACAAGCACAAACGTGCAAACACTGACACGTATAACAATACTATATATTTAAAAAATTAATCCGAGCGGCACATGTTACGGAACACCATCCACAGGACGGGGGCTTACTACCTCCCTTCATGTTCCTCGCCCCCCGTCTCCCTTTCCATTCTTCTCCTCACCAGAAGGCACAGTTACACACCTGTTCCCCCTTCCTTCAAGTTTTGGCCTTCTCCAAACGAAGGAGAAATCAAAGAATCCAAGCGGATTTAACATACCAATGGTGACGGTCATTTTAGAAAAATAAAATGTCCCGGTGAAACATTTTCTGTTCACGTAAAAGTTTATGATGAAATGATCGCCAAAGTTTAAAAGACTTTTTTAAAGGTGTTCACCATCCATTATCCTGGCCCCCCTCCCCAGTCATTTTCACGGGCATAAGTATAAAAATTATATGAAAAACATAGTACCTCAGAGATTTTCAATGACAATAATAACAACTAATACACATGATTAACACATTAAGAGTTTCTGACACAATATTTCTAATGACACAAAGTGTTATCATTTGAAATAAACAATTAATGGCATTATTTACATCATAATATTATTTATGTTCTATCGCACTATTCTTTCGTTGCAAAAAGGATTCTGAATAAGGCGATCCACATTTCAATTGTCTTTCCCTCCTTTAATGCTATATGATGTCATTGTGAGCTTGCAACGTCAATGCCAAACGACGCAATCGTTGTTTAGTTCCGGCATTTTTCTTGAACCATTCCAGCGGATTGCGGTCAGTTTGTAAACGAAATTCGGTTTGAGCATCGATAGAACCTTTAATAATATTTCTGCAGATGAGAATGGTTACCAGCTAAACGGTAATGATACCTCTTACATAAACCTTCGAAAAGACACAAAACCTTTTCTCTTGTTGAGAAACGAAACTTCAAAGTAATGAAATAGTTATAATAACAATAATCTCGAGGTAAGGACTATTTTTTTTTCTCTGGATGAGAAACAAAACTCAATCGAATTATATATCCTATTCTCGGGATGATGATAACTATTTCTTTTTGTCAGAATAAGAAACGAAATTAAATCACAAATATCAGTCTTCTCGGAATGGAAACAAATTTCTTTTTTTTCGCCTTCCTCTCTGGCTGCGAAAAGAAATTTAATCGCACATCAAATCTTCAGATAAGTCAAGTGATAGATAACTTAAGAGAGAACATACCTTTTACAGTTTCCCATCTTTGTTTCTGTAGATCTCGGTGGAACCTCCATTTTTACATGTCTGTACTATCTGGGATTATTAAAGAACAATAAGCCATTATTTGCCTTTGAAACTTTTTTTTTTTATTTCGGACGCAAATAAGCACAAACACGAAAGCACTGACACATAAAGCAGTAAAATATATATAGAATAATTAATCCGGGCGAACCTACGGGGGCCTGCTGCCTCCCTTCAAGTTCCTTGTCCTCTCTCTCCACTCTCCTTCTCGCCAGAGGGCGCCAATGTCACAAATTGAAGAAAAGATAAACCTCTATTCCTCCTTCTCTGTGGATAAATCAGTTCGCATCAGGAGGTGCATATGTGTTGAGGTCGTACGTCTCTTACCCAAAGACGACAATTGTAGATCAGCTAAAATTGTGTTAAGATTCCACTCTTAAGTGTAGAGGTGCATTCCTCCTCTCCTGTTACTGAACACAATGCCTGTCATCTTGATCCTTTTTAATTACAAGTGATATACGACCGTTAATTCTACTCAACAATGTTTTTGCCTTAACAACTAATGTTTGAAGATTCATTTGTAAACTTGCTTAGTTATCTCAAATGTATGGCTTCACCACAGCATATATTGTTATTATTATTACAGATCCATAGAGATATGGGTCAATTTTTAAAAAAATCTTTACCAATAAAGGAGAATGTGAATGCATAAGCCAAATCGTTTGTCCCAGAGTTACAATTTTGTCACAAATATAATATGAAGGATGAGACAGTGCACTTTAGAGTATTTTTTGTTTTAAAATTTTGATTAAATACTTAAATAAAATAAAAATTTAGTAAGATTTCAACTTTTTTTTTTCCTGCGGTAATTCTTCGAAATATTATTGCAAAAGAACTTTTTAAGAATATTTCAAAATTAAAAATATATATTTTTCTAACCTGACCTATTTAGAATAGAGCAATTTTATTTTTGGACATTTTCATTTTTATTTATTTATTGCATAGTTTTCAAAATTGCTTTCATTGTCGCTGTGAAGTTCAAATCGTTTTCATTGTTCCATCAAATATTCAGTCACGTGATATTTTTTTACATTGTTATAAGTTAATCAGAAAAGCTCTCTATCTGCATGCATTATATGAACTATCAGAAAGTAAAGTTACAATAGAATGAAGTACGAAGAAAAATTAAAAAATAAATTAATAGAGCAGTTTTATTTTTAATTTTATTATGTTGTCATACGACTTAATTCCATTAGAGAGGTTCATGTTACAATTAAGAAAACAGGTGTAAGACTATTAAAATAACACGACTTTAATGTCTGTATATTTTATGCTTGAAAATATTTAGTTGATAAAAATTAAGAGCATTAAGTGATGTATTAGAGATTTAATTGGAATTACACACAGCCTATATTAGCAGCTAATCATCTATTTACCTTAGAAGGAAAAGTTTACCATAAATTGTTGGGTTCATTCCCATTTCCTTACTTTTCAAATTATCGCTTGAAAAAGAAATTCAGATTATATATCTCTTTTTAAGCAAGAAAAAAATATTCACCTCTTCTTTTTACCTATTTTTGCAAAGATGCATTCTCTCTTTTCCTAATTTTAAGAAAGCAAGAATTCTTTAATCAAATGCTCATTACATAAAAAAATGTAAAAATATGATTAAAATACACGTTTTCATTTCAGAGAGCTTTCTAGAATTAACATTTAGATTTTATCAGACATATTTAACTAGTATTTATTAATCTCACCTGCCAATAAAAATATAGGTTTAAAAAATCAATTTTATCAATTATCGCTTTAATAGAAAGCTCAAAATATTCAATTTTGTTAAATGATTTTAAGATCTTTCGAATATCACAAAAATTTTATGTCCTAAATATATTGCTAAAAATATATTTAGGGCATAACATGATAATTTAAAATGTGTGGCCTCATCTAAACCTGGAAATGTATTTAAATGTTTAAATTAAAAATATATCAAATAATTGATTTTTTTCACCTTATCATAAATAAACTTTTCGTGGAATCCATTATGCAATTTTAATAAGAATCCAATAAATAAAAAATAGGCGTTTATCTGTGTACTGGAGCTCTAGTGGCAGACTGATTAACTTAGAGCTGTCAAATCTGGCACGCACATAAAAGTTAAAAAATAAATCTCAAAGAATTTTTTTTTCTAAAATTTTGATTAGAATTTTAATTATTTGAAAATTAAACAAGATTTTGATATTTTACTGTTATAATTGCCAAAACTATTATAACATAAAAATGAATTTTATAGCAGCTAATTTTTAAAAAAAAATTATATCTTTAATCGTACCGATTCTTCTGCCATACAATCTTTGTATGGCAACATTTTTTGTATATTTTTAATAAATTTTTAAAAACCATTGCACTAATAATGTCCGATTAATAATGTATTATTCTAAGTTTTTAACAATTTTTGTAATAATAATAATAAGCAGAAGAAATTAACAAATAGTATTCTGCCATAGATTAATCACTCGTTTTCATTGTGAGCAAATAATATAATGTCTGAAAAATTATGATTCTCCATATTTTGTCTGTTAAAGCGAAAATTTACTACATTTTATTTGCATGAATACATTTAAATTTTTTGAAAGGATATTCCATCTAAAATGAGTATTGATTTGTTTAAATAATTATAAACACAGCTTTATTGACACATGAGCAGATTGGACGAGTTAAATATTTACCCCGCCCTAAAACGCATTCGGCTACACACGTCAATAAGAAGTTACAAAAATGTGCTTTACAATTGTCACACCCATTAGGATATTGCTATTATAAACATTTCGGAAGAAAAGTAGCCTCAACTAAGAAGATAAAAAACATGAAATTACAAGTTCTACCCACATTTTAAAACTGCTCATAAATGTATTAAATTAATATTCAGTATTTCAATCATTTGTATAAAATAAATAAATAAATGTAAAAAGATGAATAATAATCTGTCCAAAATTAACTGCTCACCATGAAAGGAGAGGGTCGTGACGGTCCATACTCAATTTCCCAGTTTCATTTTAACTAAAATAGATATAGAATCACTTATCTCTACCTCTCGAATTACATATAAACTCGGAGACTGATGTATGTAATTGTTTCAAATTTCAGCAGATTTTTCTGTTGATTTATTCTTTCCTTTCTAGTCGTGTTCATAGCTGAAAGAGCAACTTTTCTTTTTAGAGATATTTATCAAAGAAAGATGTCAGCAAAGATGAAGAGCACTTCTTATTTTTCCAAGATTTTTTTTATTATAAAAATAATTCATTTGGTACTAATACTTCAAACGAAATCAAAATGTTGCTGAACGATGATAGTATAAAATATCACCCTAGTACCGATAAGTAGCTTTAAAAATAAACTATTATTTGATGAGATATTTGTAGATATAAAACTTGTTGTCATAAATCATCTCACAGAATAGAATAAATCAGCAAATTCGAAATCAAATCTGCTCGTTTAGAATCTGCAGTAATCTCAAAAGGTTTTATAATATTTTGGATTTAGTTTTATTTAAGAAACAAATCAGGAAGACAGAATTAGAAAACGCTGAAACGGCGACGCTAATATTTATCTGAACGACAACGAAAAATTGGAAGGGATAAAGGGGATGGAAAGCAAATAATGACTCAAAAATACAAAATTATTCCAAATTCATTTTGAAACATCGACAGTTTATATTTTGAACATCCGTTTTATCATACTGGTCTAAATCATTTCGCGAGATAAAGAATGAAAAACGAAAAATAGAAGCTTTCTAAATAATTATGTTCTTTTGTTTTGGAGTTGGCTTCATTTAGACAGCCCGACTAGCACAAAATGTTTTCACAACATTGTTCGATATCTACCCGACATTCAGAAGATCTTAGAATGTCGTGGGAATATCGTACAATATTATGTGCTAGCAGGGAGATTCAAGTTCCGTTTCCAAAATAAACAATGGTTATTTGAACAAAATATGTGTTCAGATGAAAGGACAACACCTTAGCCAACATCCATTTTTCAAGTTCTTTGCAAAATTTAGGCGGAAATGCTCGATTTACTACGCATCATACTGTTAGAACTAAATGCCTTACATTGGGATGATATTTTTGTGATATTGTCTGGCATTCAGAAGATCAAATAATATTGTGGAGATAAAGCGAAAAATCTTTGCTAATAGGGCGAGCTGAAATAGAGGAGGACGAATCTTCTACGGAATCGGTTTCAAACCTGAAAATCTTCATATAAAAAGCCGAACTCTTACTCAAGAGTGGATGTGTATCTCGGCATTGCTTTTAAAATATCTTTCAACTCAGAAAAATAAAAAATATAATTTGAAAATATTTCTTGCAGAACTCATGGATTGAAAGAACAAAGAAAAACCACTATCTCAAAGTAAGTTATATGCCTGCTTGCAAGATATAAATCAGATCAATCATTAAAAAACAAACTTTCTCTTAATCCGAAGCACAAGTAAAGCTGCAATTCGCCTGTTAAAGAGGAACAAGTCATTTAAGATTCTAAGAATGATGCATTATTGTGGATACGACAATTATCTATAAAAACTACTTATCTTTTTTGACTACATGCATTCGATAGTCATTCGAATCTTTACAGAATGATAGTAAAGGGCCAAAATCTACCTCAATTATATCAGAGCCTGGTTGTCACTATTGCATGGTGCCTTTTCTAATCAAGCTTGCAAATAATAATAGTTTATTTTATGAATACAACATATAATATACATAATGAACAGAAATGTGCACCAGACACAAACACATATAAAATCCAACGCATCATATGCTCCGTCTTTCACGTGTTCTACATGATTACTGTTACTCAGGCTTGCAAATAATTCTAGTTTATTTTGCGAATATAAACGAAACGTTAAAATGGGCATAAAACACAAACACACATAAGAACCGCCGCATCAAGCCATGCGCCGCAACAGCGACACTTATCAATTTCATTTAATCATAACAGTTGTTTCTTATGGAACTTCGTCAGCGATTTTAAGCCGAGAGAACGTCTCTTGTTTTAGTAGCGCCATTTAGGGCCAAGAGTGAGTTTTAGCTACTCATGCGCCACATTCGCTTGCACAACCCTTTCTTTTTTACAGGAGGGGGTGAAGGGTACAATCACACACTTTTCAGATAGAACACAGATGAAGAACAATCATGTCCGATCTGTGACTCGAACCCGGGACGCCCAGATCAAGGGGAAGACGCTCTATCCCTATGCCAAGACGCTGGCACTCATAATAGTTAATTAAAGCCAAAAAAAAAAAAAAAAACTTTTGAGTAAAAAGCAGAATAACGAGTGGAAATATCTTATAAACGAAAGAAAAGCGAAGTGATTGACGTGATTTGTGTGCACTTTCAAGAGTCCCAATGCAACGAATAAAAGCACTATGCAACTGAAAATCATCCCAAAGCACACTCCTACTCTCTACAAAAACTAACTCATTAGCACTCAATGATGTTTTAACAGACAATGAAAAACAATTATTTGATTTTCAGAATAAAACTGAAAATAACCAAAAGGAGTGGTCTTCAGAAACCTCATAATGCTGAATCTATCCCTCAATATAAAAAATGTGGTTCTTGTATAAAGGCTTGAACTTCACGTGTGTTGAAAGGTGTATTTTGCGGAGCATTTATCCCTTCTGAGTGTAGCGAAGAAAACCTAATATATACTTTGAATACATTTTTGCCAACCAACTGAATCCAGATTTTGACACAGTATTACAATTTTAACATCAAGAGCACATGTCAAATGTTATTTATCTTAATCACTCCTTTCTAGAAATACGACATTAACATATACGAAAATGTACAAACTGTTAATTCGTATACGGATTTCGTTCAAAGTTTGATGCAGAGGTACACTTTAGATGCTAAAACTGCATACTAAATGTCATACAACTTTTTACATTTCGTATACTCTCGGTGAAATCTACCTACAAATGAATTTCATTCCATTTGATAGAAATTTACAATTTTAGTAGGAAGACTGCATAACAAATTTCATCCGTCTAGCTCCAACCGCTTTTTGAGTTATGTTCACAGACAAATATAATTCGAAAAATGTGTTTCTCTATAATTGGAACGTTTAAAACTTAAAAATGTGTCAGAATCTCGTCGATTTTTTTTTTTTTGACTAGCTGGAGTGATCTCTTCAAAACTTTCTCGCATACTCTCTAATTAAGATGAATTTGCGTTTTAGACATGCCCCTGCCGTTTGAAATCAAAACTTGACACAGAACTACAATTGCAATCACAAACCAAATGGGATAGATTGAAATCATTGCGTTTTTGAGTTACCTTTTTTACATGCTTCTGAAAATACAAATCGACAGACATTCGATCCTTTATTGAATTTTGTTCAAAATCTGAGAGTTGCCTACACTGTAGATGTTAAATCTGTGTACCGAATTTCATTCGTCTAGCTCTGTTCGTTTTGTAGTTATTGTATTAACTTGCATTCAAACAACTGGACAGATAGACTTCCTCTGAATAGATTTTGTGCTCCCATGCTGACAATGTCGCATTGTTGCCATAGGATGATAACAAGCTGGTAAGTCAAAATTTTGTGAGATGGCATTATCGGAATACGAATACGTTTCGGCTCACATGCAATAACAACAATGCAATTATTGTATTGACCAAATAAAATAACATGTTAAACTAAGAGCATTCATGATTTTTTTCTATTTATTTAAATGACCATCTTATATGTAGGTAAGTTTGAAAAATATTCACATTAGTCAGTATGAGATTCATATGTAAATCCCTCAACCCCCCCCCCCCCCCCCCAAAAAAAAATTCTAAGCTTGGTTTTTCTGGTACTATACAATTCATTAATCGTGCTCTGCTCATTTGGTTTTCTAATTTCATTTACTTGAAGAATTTGGTTTAGTTAGTGGCAGTAGTAATTAGTGGCCTATTTTCAATTTAGTAGGTCAATTCTATTTCACCTCCAAGACTAAATCCAAATGATCCCACTACTTTTTGCTTTGTCTACAGAATCAATACTACATCATTCAAACTGTAACTAAGTAGCTTTCATTAGTTTCATTTCAACCACTAACCATGCTTTTAAATCTAACTGCTGTCATTTTCAATTTTTTTTCTTCAATTTACTATGTATATATAAACATTAGAACCTCACTTAATGAACATTATTTGCACTTGAATCTTATTCCTAATGAAAACATTTCTTTTTTAAAGGAATCTCTGTAAGTTCTTCAGTAGTTCTAGTTACATCTTTCCACAGGCTTGTCAATGACATTGGCATCTACCTCAATTATCTTGGCCAGAGATACCATACTTTGATTAAGGCTCTACAGCCACATTTGACTAAAACTTCTTCAATGTATACATAAAGATTCTCTTCAAACATGCGTTCAGTACAAAGAGATAGAGTCAATCCAGTTTACGAGGCTTCTTCCTTGCCACTCCTTCTGCAAAACATCATTCGCCAAGCGAGTCACATTTTTGCATCTTGATTTATTCACTATGCGAATCACTCATTAGGAAAGAGACTCACTAAGCGAGGTCCGACTGCATGGAAAAAACGTTTAATATATTATTTAAAAAAAAAAAAATTGTACCAATGATTTCCAAAAAAATTAATAAATAAAAGCAGAGAAATTTAATACAGTTGAATT
>JAPMOR010097137.1:442745-482998 GCA_026543865.1 Argiope aurantia | reverse complement strand
AATAAATAAAAGCAGAGAAATTTAATACAGTTGAATTTAATTCACAGTTATCCTAATCTTGGTGTTTTTAAAATAAATTCAAAGAGAATTATGATTTAAATAAATACAAATTAAGCTAGACATTAATCAATTCATGTTGAATCATAAAGCACAGTGCAGGAAACATATAAAAATATATTTTCATTATATTAAATTATTTACAATACTATTTAGCAGGTTTCTAGAAAATCCATCATTATTATTTTCTCCTACACTGTTAATATTAATAATTTTACCTTGATAAATTTGATTTTGTCATTTCCTTACACAAATTTATTTATTTCCTTATACTATACTGCCTTATAATACAGATTTTATACTTGCATTCTATTATATATTCAGTCATACAAAACTAAATCAAATTTCAAAATATTAAACAATTAACATGTGTTGAATAGAGTTATAGTTCATGTATTATTTTTTTCATAACATCCATAAAATAAAATCCTTCACTGGTTAGAAATTCATTTATTATATTTAATGCTTTACATATCACCAACTGCATTAAAAAAGCTCTAAATGTACAGCCATTAAGTTTGGACAGTTAAAGAAAACACATTCTAAAACAGAACTCTGCAAAACAGTTCTTGTTTGAATAATTTTATTTTATATTTTTAAAGACATATGCCAAATAACCATTCTTTAACCCTTTATTTGGCATGGTTGCTCAGAAGCAACATGTGTTTTCATTGGCTCTTATAGGAGATCTATAATTCCAAATGCTTTACTTGGGTAATGTAAGCATGCTTTTGTACAAATATTTCTGGGTAACAATTAAAATTAATTTAAATAAATGAGTTAATTAGAAATTTTTTTAAGAAGACATAAATATCTTACTTAGAATGTGCACTCAAAAAAGAATTCTTACAACAAATTTTTAAAATTTGCCAATGAAAGGGTTAAAATTCAAACATAAGTCTGAAAAGAGAGCTTGTGAGCATAGATAAAAAAAGAAAAAGACAAAAAAATATTTTTTGATTATCTTTTAATAATGAACAAAACATAAAATATGCAAGTGAAAAAAGATAATTCTTCTGACCAAAAATAGATTAAAAAAAACAATATAAAAGATAAGTATAAATAATTTTGTAGCCAAGGCATGTCTTTTATATCTGTCAATAAGAGTAAAATAATAGATGATAGTATAAGTTAGAAATTTTGAATAAGAAAAATACAATTTTAATTAATACAACCATAAAAATACTCTGATACCAGAATAAAAAATAATACACAATAATAAGGAGCAAATTAAAATAATAAAATGAAATTCTTCTAGATTTTTTGTATTATTAAAGAACTTTATCTTGAACAGACAGCTATCAGCAAATTTAGTATATTGTCAAGGTCCAAGACAAAGCCAAATTTCTCTTCACATGAAATTAATTAATATTTTAAAGTATGTTTAAATATGCCATTTGTAAACTTAGAACTTATATTGCATGACTTATATTATAATCACTTACAAATGTATACCATAAATTTAGAAAATTTTAAACTAATTTTAACTGAATTTAATTATATATATATATATTCTCATTTTTATGAAGAGGTTAATGAGGTAGGTCCAGGAGTCAGGAAAATAACTCATAATAGTACAAAGAAATGAGATAAAGAATTATAAAATGAAACAGATACATAATAATTATTTACAAGCATATTTATTTCATCAACTTTTCCAGAAATTAGGATTTTGCTGCAGACGCCTCTGAAAGTTCACATACCACTGCTGCACCGTACTGATGGGTATATAATTTTCTGATGTGCCAGGGGGAATCTGATTTGGTGTAATAGCAAAGGAACAAATGTAATTCACAAAATTCTCCAACATTTTGGTAGTGAATTCCATGAATGAATCCACATTGGACGGATTGCTGGCCGTAACAGGAGTCTGTAATTCCAATTGCTGCAGAGGTTCAATGGATATGCCCAATTGTGCCACATGCGAAATAGGCTGAACACCAAATGGAGTAGTTATAGAATCATCTAGAAATAGAAATATACTAGATGTTTCCACTTTAAGCTTTTAAATAAATATTTTTTTATATTATGGGAACATTTTACCGAGTGATTCTAAAATCATGAGATAAATTTTAAGAGTTAGTCAGGGTGCTGAAACAATACTTTGAATATAGAACATAAGATTAAAACCACAAAAAGAGATTGCTACATGGAGGTCATAGTGAATTAAAAAAATAAATTACTAAATAAAAGGTGCAACACAGGGTTAATGGAATACAAATATTCAATAGTGTAACAACGCAGTTGCATTAAAAATATAACTCTGTAATAGCAAAGCAGACAAACAAAATGATAGAGACAATAGGACATAGTATATATTAACAAACTTTAAAATATTTATATTAAAATTTCAAAAAACATGCTGCCTGAAATTGTATGTGTTTTACATGTTGTTATTTATGTAAAAATCTATTGTATTCTAGCAAATTTAATCCTCAGAAGTACGCATTATCTTGTGTATCAATTTCTTATATTTGATTCATTGGCAAAGAACCTCCCTTGAAAGTTCTGCTTTGTAAATGTTCTACGATAAAAATAATATATTTCTGTATGCCTACTCTATCCTTAAAATAAGTCTCATGATTTTTTAATCACTCTCTATAAAACAATATAGTAAATGCAGCGAGATAAAAAGGAGACTACAGTTATTTCTAAAGTATGATTTAATTACAATTCATGTGTAATATAATTGTACATAAGTGATAATAGATTCAGAAAAGAAATTGCTGGATTTTTGATGAATCCCTATGATATTTTGCACTTCTTGTCATAAGCAAAACATTGATGATTCAATGATTTGTTTAAAGTGTTGAAGATATGGGAAGATATAAGATGGATGCCTGAATACTTTCTACCCCATGCTTTTTCAGAAGGAAGTATTCAAATATGGAAAGTTTGGCAATCCACCAGTATGGATTGCAAGTCATCATCTTCTTTTACAATTGTTTTAGAATAACATATCACTTTCAAGAACTTACCCTGCCACTTGTTTTGGAGACATATGAAGACTCAGAATAGCCATCATTAAATTTCACTACTTTTTTCCAGATATTCCCAGCTTTTTAACATATTTGTATGACTTTTTTTTGGATACATTTAATATCCTTAGAATGAGGTTACTTTATTTATTCCATTAAAAATTAGTAAGTATGTGAAAAACTGTTCCACTCTTTCAACTAAAACCAGTGTAAAATAAGATTAAATGCTCGGGAGACAAAATAAAAAACATTTTTACTGATTGGATTTCAAATGAGTTTCAATTGCGCAAACAGTTTTTCTTTTATAGCAAATATATTAATAATACTAGAAGATGCATGCCCTCCTAGATTGACTTTCAGTAAATCAACCTCAGATTTACTCATGAAAGATGCAATATAAAAGCACAAGCACATTAATAGAGTATATAATGATGCAATGATTCATTTCCTTCTAGTGGGATTTTTCCTATTTGTACTATTTATCAATATACAAAGTGAAACTGATCAATAATTCTATTAAGAGAGAAAAAAAAATCATTTTCAAAAACAAAAATGAAAACACTGTATCAAAATACAAGAAATTATTCAATGACAGCAAAATTGCATTAATTTTCAGTTCATCAACTATAGTAAGAAATCACTTGCATACTGGCAGAATAGAACACACAGAAGAGAGTGGAAAAAATAGTGATTATCATTAACTTTTTTTTTTACTGCATAACAAGAAAATTGTTTAAGAGATATAAATTAAAAAAAAAAGAGAGTTTGAATGAATTTTATAAATTTTTGTTACAACTGGAAACGTTTAAGAAAAACACATAAAATATTCATTAAAATAATCCAATAGGTTAACACTAACATATTAAAAAGAAATTTCACTTCAGAGCACTGATTTCTTTTTAAACTCAGTAATTTCTATAGAGAATATGTATATATATGTATTAGAATACTGGATGAAAACTGAGACTTATTGATAAACAATAATAATTAACAAATTTCTTAGATAATAGAGCCCAGTGTGAAGTCACACAAGTTTGATAATTTCTAAAATGCTAATAAAGTAGATTTTTCATTAAGTAAATTACAACACAGAATATAATTTCCATTTGAAATATCCTATTCAAATTTTGCAAATACTGTAATTACTTTTTCTTCTGATTTCTTTTTATTTATCTATTCCAATAAACAATTATTTAATTTTCAAATGAACATGTACAATTGAGTTTGCCAGTTGCAGGAAAAAACCATGGTACAGATCTATATATATAGGAAGAGTTTTAAAACCCCAGAGCCTTATTAAAACTCACTACAAATGTATACAATGAGAGAGAGAGAGAGAGAGAGAGCGAGCATAAAAGGAAATTGGATGATGCCACTTCCGCCATTTTTCATATTTAATTGATCATATTTTCGTAATTAAAAATTCATATTCATGTGATGAATATGCAGCACTATTAATGCTAATGTTATTTAACAGAACAGCATGTTATGTTAAAGATATATACATATATAAACAATAAATCGATAATAAAAAGGATAAATATAATATGAAATGTGCAAAATAATAGTATATATATATATATACTGTACTATTTTATTACCTTTCAATGCTTTCACTTTGTAAGCATTATCTATTAAATTGCTTTTCTATATTCCTTATAATAAATATCAGGAAGGACTCAAAAGTTATTTTAATTCAAAGTTGCAAGTCAATTTAAAACGACCGGTATTTTAGCAGATTAATAAAGAAATAAAATTATAACATACATACCTGATTTTAGCTTTGATATTTTGAATATGGCACTTGGTTTGGCATTGGAAATAAAACCCAACAGCTGCCAAGATGGAGCTGCATTAGGGTCAGGCCAACTGAAGTACACTGTAAGAGGATGCACTTCATTTATAATTTGGCTCAATAAAAATTTATACAGAAATAAAGCTTATTATTTCAAAAACAACAAATTCAAATCAGTAATCCTATCTTGTTTCTAGAAATGCAAACAAGCACACAGTAAAGATACCTCTTAATTAGTAAATGGCAAATAGTTGTTGTAAGAAGTTTTTTTTAAGGTGCACATACTAAGAAAGTCAAGTATATATGATATATTTAAATTTTCTTAGAAATTTATTTTAATTATTACCCAGAAATATCTGTATGAAGATATGCTTACAGCATCCATGTGAAGTATTTGGAGTTGCACATTTGCCATAAAAGCCAATGAAAACACGTTGCTGAGCAACTATGCCAAATAAAAGATTAAGCAGAAGCCAGACAAAAAGAATAACATTCCACAACCCTCTGCATTCCTTTTCATCACATTTGACAGTTGCTATTAAGTAACATTGGAATTAATACATTCCCTCCTATACATATGGCAGATCTTTGTGAAATCAAATCTTTTATATTCATCTCTTTAATTTTAAAATCATCATCAGATCCACATCACTCACCACTTACTATTCATATATATTTCATATGGGCTTGCAAGCTTCAGTATTACTTTCAACCACTTTTCAAACAAATACATTTAAATCATTAAATATCAATAAAATATAATTATATCTAAATCAAATATAATTATTATGATAATTTTTTTAGTAAATTCATTTATGTAAAACTTTTTATTGAAATTCCAGAGTTTCATTTACATAAAAAAATAAATGTATTTGTAAGGATACAAAAAAAAAAAAAAAAAAAAAAATTACATCAATTCTTCAACAAAGTAAAAAATATTTATATATATTTGTATTTCCTGTTGACTGCAAAAGAATATTCTGATTCTACAAATAATTTGGTGAAGAACACTTTGAAATTTTATTTTCTGGATAGACAGTGCAAATCTGAATGTGTCTTTGATTGATCTACAAAAGTTTACACTCATTTTGTATTGAGAAAAGGCATTTTGTGCTATTAAACTAGTTAAAAGTACAACACTTAAAATTATTTAATGTGTTTCTTGTTGCAGAGTTTATCCCACAGAAAGATGGAGTTTTGCACGTAAAAAAGAGTATAATTGAAAAGAAAATTTTTTTTAAAAAAATCTTATACACTGAGTGCAGCAAACGTGAGGGAGCAATGAATCCAGCAGGCATTCACTGACACCTTGAGAAATTCAAGGAAGAAACAGCAAGAATTTTTAAATTACTTAATTGATAATTAGCAAAGTGTTAAAAATGACCTTCCAGACCATACAGCTTAGAACAGGTATATAACCAGAAATTCAATTAAATAAAAATGAGGAATAAGTTTGGAGATTGGATAAATATTGTTTTAATTTCTGAATATGATCACAATAACATTGACAAATGCATAGTGTTTAAAATATTTTTTTAAAAAAATGTTATTTTTGTGAAATAATTGGAGACTGAAGAATTTTTTTGAGAAAATTTGAAGAATGAAGATTGTAACTTCACTCATATTATAAATATTATCTTCAAAACATGGGCAACCATGTTTTGAAGATAATGTTTATAATATGTATCCAGTACATCCTGTACCAGAAAACAGTTAATTTTCATAAAACTTACAAATCATAACACTCCATTAGGCTCAGCCAATGTCTCAGATTGATTGGAGAACTAACTGCTTATTCTTGAAATCAAATGCCAATTATTTGTAGAACTTTTAGCAATTTGCATGGTGTAGGGATGAATCAATTTACAAGCTACAAATAGGGTTAGATTTGCATAACAAATGAAACTCATCGAAGTCCAAATCTAGAAGCAATATCACATTCCACTACAGACTAAGAACTACTTTAAGTCTCATTGGCAATTGAAGTCAAAGTCAACACAAATTGATCACAGAGGAATAACACAAAAAATGCTTTTAAATATTTGGGGACAGCAAAGGTAGCTCTATAAAATAAGTAATTATATTTAAAATATAGCATTTTATTATGTTAAATAGCTAATCTTGATACTAAAAAAAAAAAAGAACAAAAATCTGATGAAATATATCAAACACTTTTAAATAAATTAGATGATTTATATTAGGATTATTTTCTATGCAACAAATATAGTAAATTTATTACCTTAAAATAATTTAATAAATCACCCACACAATGATGCAACACTTCCCCTATATTTGTCAACTTGAATTTTATTTTATTGTAATATTTACTTTTAACAAAGTTAACAAAAATTAGCCCTCATACATAAAAATAAACAATTACAAAAAAAAAAAGTATAATTAGGAAAAAGAATGAAGTAAAGTCAGATCTATATAATTCATCTTATTAATTTAATTATTAATAATAAGATCTATATAGTTCTAAAATACAAATTCGCCTTTATTAGTGAAAGGTTTGAGAAGATTACTGCTGGCGATTCAAAAATGTTTTATGCCAAATTTTCTATAACATTACATTGTTGTCCACAAATTCAAACTAATTTCATTATTTCATCAAGTGTTTAGTTGAATGATTTTTTTTTCTTTATTGAAAACTAAGAAAGAAGGATTCTATATAATATCTATGTTCTTTTCCCATATAAAAAATTGACGTTACACTATTGCTTAAATTTAAAGGTAAATGAACCAGAAAATTACATTTTCAGTAGTGCAACGATATTATGGAATTGGATTTAGGAAAGTTCATGTTCAAAATCATCAGGATACATTTCAGTACTATTTTTTTAAAAAAAAGCTTTCATGTCTGATAATTTAAAAATAGTTTGTGTCCCATGACATGAAGATATGTCTAAGGGTCTTGATAAAATAAAACCAATTATCCTGCAAATAAATATAATTTTGAAATAATAAAATAAAAATAATAATATAGGTATACCTGATCCTCCAAAGCCATCAGGAAATGGCTGAGCACCAGTTAAAAAAACCACTAAGTGATTTACATTATCAGCATCTACTATATTTGTTACAAATTTGGTAGTATCTAGAGTTTGAAAATCTGTCTGAACCTGAAAGAACAAAGGAAAATAATTTTACATGAAGAAAATTTTAATTTACATTAATATTACATACAAAAATTAAAAACTTGATATCAATAAGGCTCTTTACACTTCTAGAGCAAAATGCATGTACAGTGAATTTCTATTTGAAAGGAGAAATAAAATACTTTATTGATTATCACACAATCAAATTGATTCATATATGAAAATCATTGATAATTCTTTAATTTTTAACTTACTGATATATATCAGAATGTCATATTCAGGTACCCCAAGCGTAGTTTCACAAAATGTCAAAAATTTTGAAAGCAAAATAAATAAATTGAAATAATTATTACCAATATTTTTGCTTTGAAAGAAAAATATCATAATTTTATTAAATAAAACTTGAAAATTTCCTGGATGAATATAATCATTATGTTACTAAGAAATTAAAATTAGTTATTGATTATATGACTAGTGTTTCAATAAGGAAAAGGCAGCCACAGGTTGCCAATGAGAATGCAAGAGGATAACTACAAGCATATCCAATGCAAATGTCACATATTAATTGGATAATTACTTTTATTTGTTATAATATTTGTTGATTCTTATGATTACTTATTCTAATTACTTTACAAGTGATGTTGTGCAATATAAGATTTTATTAATGAAGAAAAGTAAATTTATATATCAATTTACAGATTCTCAATAAGGTTATGCATTATTTTTAGTTGCGATACTGAGATGCATCCAATTTGCAGAATTAGTCGAAATATGTTAAGAACAGAAGTTGGCTAATAAATAGATAACTACACTGCCACAAAAATTGTTCAATCAAAAGTAGAAAAAAACATTTGGAACCTATTCTTGTGCATGCAGATACTATCTAGTCATTAATATGCTACAGTATAAAAGAGACAATTCCTTTTCTTTCTAAATCAACAAATTTTTTTAAACTCATATCTCACTTATTAACTAAGCAGACAGTACATGTAACAGTAACTTAAGTTACTGTTATATATTCCTTACTATTTTGCTCAAATTGGAGTTAAAATTTACAATCCTTAGGTTACAGCGATCTAATTTCACCATAACATATCCTAAACATAAAACAAACACGCCAAAATAGCAAAACTGTCAGATAACCTTGATTAGCTATTTGTGCAAACAATTATTTTAGTCTAAAAATCATTAACTGTAAAAAGTATGTTTTTAAAATAGATAAAACCTAATGTTCGATATCATTTTAGATCACAGTAATCTATTAAAAAACCAATTCATAATTTGAAAACATTTATAGATGAAAAAAGGCAGCTCAACTCATTTTTAAGCAATAAAAATAAGATTTTTAAATTAGCTAAACAGCAATTAAAATAAGCATTAAGTTACTTTGTCACCAAAATAAAATTTGTTTTAAGTTAGTATATTCAACATTCATGAAAATTTTGGTAACTGCTGTATTAAAAATAAAATGACACTCATACTTTGTGGTAATTATCATCAAACTAATTTAACAGTCTTAATAATCAAACAGATATCTTTTTTTATACTAATTACCCTAAGAGAAATTGAATTGAAAGGAAAAAACATCTGTGCTTTGTACTTTTTTTAATAAATATTTTTCAAAGATTGTTAATAGGGTTTCTGCTGTAATTGAAGGAGTGTGTGTGTGTGTGTGTGGAGGGGGATTCAAGGATCTTTCATGAAATTTTATTATAAAATTTAAAGGTCATAAAATCATAAATTTTAGACATAAAAATTCAAACAATAAATTTAAATCAAACATTTTAACTATTAACTTTTAAACGTGTAATTATTTTTGATGTTTAAATGAAACACATAAGGGCATGTGTTAGAGTAATCCTGCAATTAACAACACAAAACCTTACAGGGATTTTAAGATAATAACACCAACACTCATACTATTAGCCAATACATGGCTAAATACTAATATCACACAAATTATTTCTCTTCACTTTACAAACATATTTCTTACTGAAACATTCGATTTCTAAAACTATAAAATTCTGCAGTGAATTAAA
Organism: Argiope aurantia; assembly: GCA_026543865.1. Classification (NCBI taxonomy): domain Eukaryota; kingdom Metazoa; phylum Arthropoda; class Arachnida; order Araneae; family Araneidae; genus Argiope; species Argiope aurantia. The sequence continues at coordinate 473,031 of JAPMOR010097137.1, read as the reverse complement.
AATCTCTATTCTATCTCCTTTTCCAAATAATTTATTTGTAGACTTTAGCAGTATAGAAAGTATTGCTTTAACTCTGATAATTTTAACTTGTAAATCATTTAGAACATCTGGGACATATATCTTTTCTCTATTCCTTTCCCCAATTTGAGATTATAATCTTTACTTGCTAAAGAAAATCTTTACTTGAATATTAAGCGAAAATATTTTTTCTTCTACTTTTTTGCATACAATTTGATTTTTTTTGTGATATGAAAATTCTCTACCCCACAGCATTTTTTCTTTTAATAATGCAACATATATTGAACAAAATCTTCAACATCAGCATTTTTATTTAAAAAAAAATATCCTTTCAACTATAACTAGTCACAGGATAGGATAATTAGAAACTTAATACATCTACTTAATATTCTTATAAGGCATTTTACCTCCTAAATATTCTGATGAAAACTTATCAGTTCAAATCTGAGAGAAATTTCGAACTCTTAAAGCCTGCTGCATTACTAGTCACATCATTCAAAAAATGGTACCAATTTATTAAAATAAACCCATGCTCTTTTTTCTTGTAATCACAATCCACAAGAATAGAAAGAAAAACTCTCATCTTTTATAGAAGGAATAGGCTTGGCAATTCTCTTTGGATCTAATCATTCAAATTCCAAGTAAATGCATACTTAACTTATCCAAACTTTATGAAGGAAGAAATAACATATGCATACTGTTTTATTGAAAAAAAAATCTAATTAATAAGTTCTATTTGGCATTCTCATAAAATATTCTGCAATAAAAAAAAGAAAACTTTGCTAATATTAACATATGGATTTTTTTTATATTTAAAAACCTAAATCTAGAAGTGCTATTTAAAGTTATTAGTCCTTCAAGAACATTTTTTACAACATTGGAAGTTTTTAAATAGTCAATGAACATCTTTTTCATGCTTTACTTTGCAATATATTTTTATGACTTGAATTTTTAAATAAGAAACTTGCCCTGACCAATATAATATACTAAGTCATATCCCATTTTGATTATTCATTTAGCAACAACTGTATTCTATAGACATCTTGTTCAGCAAAAATTCTTGATGAAGTGTCTCACTTGCTGAAAATTTCAAATAGTCCTACCTTTCTTGCTGGTAAATCTTTGAATAAATAATACACATTAGATTTAAAAGAAAAAAGACTAAATATCTCATATAGATGCCATATCTAAATGAATCGTTGCCATCATGCAGATTACAACCACCCAAATTTATTAGCAATGTTGAAAATTCTTTTTAATTTTATCATTCAATTGGTTTAAAACTTAGGTGGTTTTCTATTTTGTCCAAACTTAATGGATGTAAATTTCCCCTATTTTTCAAGGACCTAATGAAAAATCAAGAACTTTTGCAGGAGTCAAGTACAAACCAATCACTGGAAGTTGAGCTTCGTAGATGGGAAATGCATAGTTGCATTTTAAGCTGGAACAATTTTTAAAAGCCACAAGATGGCTCCCTATGTTCATTACTTTTGAAATAAACACAGATTTAGTACCCTGACATTCAGTTAGCTTATATTTTGCTTCACTTTAATATTTTATTCATCAGCTGTTGCAAGGAAGGAGTAACTAATGTAAAAAAACTTTTCACATGATAGAAACTCATTTCAGGTCTCACTCCAAATTTTATTTTTGCTATTATACAAGGTTTGTTGCATCTAGCGTAAAATTCAGATACATTATGCATACTTCCTTTTTTATTTTGTAATACCTTGAATTTGATCTGTTATAATAAGAAAACATATATCAGTGGAAGAAAGTCTCACATTATGAATAAGGCAATTAGTGACACAGATGAGAGTAATAATTCATAGTTTAAAGAATTAGAAATTGAGATTTTGAATCATTCTGATACAGATATTTTATCTGAGTTCACAGTGTGGCCTAAATCCTACTTATTTTGCATTGTATTTTTTGAATTTTTTTATATTTATTTTAAAGTTTAATAATGAATTCATTAAAACTACTTCAGAATAATTTGAATAGGACTTCTGAAAATTATTTCACAATATAAATGAATTTTTTGGAATACATTTGAATGCAAATTGAAAAAGATTACTAAATGTTAATTTTAATGTATATGACAGCTGAACTAATAATCTAAATAGATACCAAAAATTACAACATTAGAACTTAACTATATTTCTTGTGATTTTTTTCCCTAAAGAGCTAGGGCTTAGTGACACAAAAGCCCTGTCATGTGAAAAGATTCCTTTTGCATATGCCCGAGTGAATGTCTAGAATTCCGTCTCGAAATGATTAAAGACCACAGGAGACCTATTCAACCTAATGTCTATTTAGTGCTTCTTCTTGCTGTGATCAAACTAGTGTCTGGAGAATTTTCCCCAAACTGAAACACAAACTTCTATATATTGGAAATAGGTATTCAAAAATTATTTTTACCATCAGACAAGGTACATTTAGACTAAATGAAGAGCACTTATTTCTTCAACTTAGCAATATATGCTAGATAAAGATTGTTTTAATTAGATTGACACAGAAAACAGATTGCGTTTGTAATGTTGACAAAATCTCTGCCTACCAATCAACAGATTTTAATTACATAAAATAATATCAATGAAAGAAAATTAATTCTTGAAAAAAATTCAAACTTTGGGTAGTTATATATTAACCAGATGCCATTGGTAAACATAGTCAATAGATTAGCATAACATATTTGGTAATTGTTTAGCATTTAATCGCTGATTGCAATATATATGACAATTTGGAATTAATAGCTGGCATGAGGTTAATGCACAGGTACTAATTTAAGTAGAAGCAATGTATTTTAAATTTAACCATGTTATATTTGCATTCCTATATCAAGACACACTAATGATACGTGTAAATTAAAAAAAAAACTGTATTATATAACTTGTGTTGAACAAATTTGAACACTATGAAGATATGTAAATATGCCACTTTATTATTTACATAGAATAAGTCAAATCCTTTGGGAAAATCTAATATAATGTAAAACATAACATTTTAATAGCAATAGAAATTGTAAAATTAAGATGAAATAAGAAGAGATCGTGATCATTATATGACTTCGCGTTTGTCCCAAGATCGGGGAGGGGGGATATAAATTAGCATCGAATATCCGTTTTCAACTAATTTAAAATAGTATGAAAAGAAACTTTCAGCAACGTTTGAGAGTGTAACGCAATTATGTAGCAAAATTCATTAAAGAAGTATGTTTTAAGTTTAACAAATGAGCAAACGGACATTCTAATAAGTTTAAAAGTTAATTTTACCAGTCTACCAGCAACAAGTACAGCAAACATGGGTGCAGCCATGTTGATTAAATAAGTAAGTTCCTTATACTGTCTAGTTTAAATAATAAATTAGAAACCAAAAGTGTTGATAATAACTTTAACACTGTAACTCGTAAACAAAACGTTTGAACATGCTTTTAGCGTCAATTCACTTCACTTTCAAAAATAATTAATTTACAACTGACAATTCAATTGAAAAAAATTCTAAACAACAACAAAGAGGAAATTTTAAATCTTTTGAGACTGAAAAACTTCTATGATTTAAATTCTGCTTTATTTGTCCAAATAAAATAATTTTGTGATCAGATAAGCAACAGTTTCTATTAAAAATATATGTGCACTTCTTACATTTGACTGCAACTGTGTCTGTAATTCAAAACGAAAACTAATTTTAAAAATACATGGAATTTAATAATTTAAGTACATGAAACAGTGTAATTTTTTTTGTATCTAAATTATATGAATATTATTTAAGTAAGGTTTTATTAATTCATTGAAAAATCTTATAAATTAATAAATTTAGGGGTTGTTAATCCAGGAAAGGACTCCTGATAATCTTTAAATGTTTCATTTGCTTCTAAATTAAAATTAGCTTTATTCTCTTATAACCAAACATAATATTTTAGTGTTTTTTTCGAAAGTAAATGTGAGCCAAAAATAAAATTCTTCTGAATAAAATGCTGTCTGCATTTTATATTTTTTCTTCAAGAGGGGATGTTTTACTGAAAGAAAAATGTATCCTTTCCTGATTATAGTTTGGTATTTCAGTTCTAAGTGTTCCAGTTGCTTCGACGCTAAATTATTTATATCGGATTTCTTGAATCTAAAAATTGCAGAAGTATTATATTTTTGTCCCGTTTTTATATTTTTTTTCACTCTGCTGGAATTAATGTCAGTATAATTAAGCAATAGTAAATTTATGTAACATTTAATTCTCATAATAACGCAACGATTTAAAAAATATTCTTGTTTTTTTAATTGAGATCAGAAATTTGTTAATAACTTTCTTAACTTTTTCAATTATTTTATAGTACATTTAAAAAAACTATGAAATATTTTCAGACAGCACATGATACTACAAATAGTAATGATTAGATCTGTGTGAGAAAACAAAACTTTTGTTATTTAATTAAATTTTGAATTAAAAAAATCCACTTTGATTGGAAAGAGGATTGCTGCAAGGCGTGAATACAGGGAATTAATTTTCATAAATTGGGTTTCTGTAGAAATTTATAAATTTGAATTTGCATGACAAAGGGATTGCAAAATATAATAATAAAAAAATATGTTTAGTTATTGCTAGAAACAAGCATTTTCGCATATGAATAGGTGATTATTTTAAAACGATATGAAAAATATAAAAAGCTCTAAGGATAAAAATCTGCAAGATAGATATAATTGTAATAGAAGGAAAAAAAGATTTTTTGTTGCAAAGCTGTTGCAGTATAAATAAAAGTAGAAATCTGTAAAAATGGTATTAATGTCCTTTAAAATTTTGTTATGCACAGTTCAGAATGATTTTTATTTACTTCTATTTTTAATTGAAACTGTTCAGAACAAAGTAAATTTGTTGAGGGAGATGCCCTTTGTTACATTTTTTAATAATTTTTTTTAAATGTGTCGTATAAGATGGGCAGAAGCATCTTCACGAAACTGTTGGAATGTCAGCAGGATGTTCTTTCAGTAATTGACTATAAATAAGGTGATTTTCTTAATAAAGTTTATAATTTTTTTGAAAAGTATGTTAAACTTTTAAAAAAATAGAAAATATGACAATATTTTAATTTTTATTTCTCACTGGAAGTGATTAATAAAGGGTTTTATATTCATGTTAGATATTTTAGGTGAAAGGAAAGGACAAAAATATTTTACAAGCTTATATTTTATTAAAGTAAATTATTTGTGTTATTTGTTTGAAGTAGGCTTCAACACATTATGATTTCTTGTTGCTATTGTTTAATAATTCTAAAGTGATCATTGATTGATTGATTTGGAAGCAAGAGTGAATTATATGTTATGATGTCTCTTAATTTAATTTAAATCTTAATTAATTCCCTTAATTAACTTAATTTATGTATTTACTTAAGATTAATTTTTATTTTAAATTAACCTATGTTACTTTATACTAAATTCCTTTTTGATTTCCTGACCTAAATCCCACTTTTTAAATTTAACATATACTTTAAAAAAATTGCGGAGAAAAGAAATCTCAAATCCTGAGCTAAAGGATAAAAATTTCTAATGCCTGCATCATTCTTTTAAGGATGCCTCAATTCCTTTTTCTAAACTGACATGTATCAAAGAAATTCCTTTCAGAATCTATTAATAAAAACCTTTAAAAAAAAACCCTTTTGTTCTGGTATGAAGAAACACATTCTTTTGTAATAATCTTATACAAAGTAGTCTCCCGTGGTAAAATAAATGGAAATTAAGTTCCCAAATTAAGTTAAAATTAATTGAAATTCAGTTCCAATTAATTCCCTTCCTTTCAGCCATGAATCTGTTAAAATTATACTACATATAAATATTGTCAGTGTTTTTACTTTTGATAAAAGCAATTCAATCATTAGCATATGTTAATTTAGAAAATACTATTCGGTAAATCTACAAAGAGAATAATAATAAACTGTCAAATTTTATGATGCCAACATTGGAATTCGGAAACAGTTAGAATATGCTTATGGTTTGATGCCACTTAAAATTCCCATATATAATATAACAATTTTAATTACAACATTTTGGTCTTATGTATCTAGCTAGCAATGTAAGAATGAGATTCATATTAAGCATTATATTTTTAAAATGTTTTATTTGTTGTTTATTGAAATCAATCGTGAATTATCCTTTAACATTCATTCATAGATAGAGATGATATTCCTGAAGAATATTTTAATTCTGTGATTTCTTCTGTTTTAAAGAGTAAATCAGGATCAAATCCTCCCTGTGTAGTAAGTAAATCATTTTATAATTCTTTTGATACTTGTGTATTAACTAAATACTGAATTGACAGATTTTTAGCCTAATGTATGCCATTCGCAAACATAATCAATAGACTAGCACAATGGGTTTTTTTGGGGGGGAGGGGGGAAGTAGGTGTGTGATTAATTGCTGGTAGTTATAAACATGGCATCTCTAGGATTTTTTTTAAATAATTTATCGCTATCATGTGGTCAATGATTAAGTACCTTTTTTTTTTTTTTTTTTTTTTTTTTTTTTTTTAAATTAAGACTTTGAAGTCCTGTTTAAGTGTTTTCCTGAGATAATTTATTTTTTTTCAAAGTATTTGTTTCTATTTAAATAATAAAAACTGTAATTTTAATATGTTGCCTTTACTGTGTAATAATGTAATCGTATTATTATTAAGTAGTAAATAAATTTATGAAATGATAATATCATTAAATGCCTGTCAAATAAAGAAAAAACATCATGATAAAGGCAAAGACATGCATATTATTTTTTATTCTACCTTGTAATATATATTTTAGTTTTCTAAAAACATGATTATTCACTCTTTTAATTACAGAATTTTTAGGACAAAAGTTAAAATGTAGCTAGTCATCTGTCTGTATATATATATATATATAAATTAAAAGAGAAGTGCAGATAGTGAATCCAGTTAGCTTTTTTGCTTTTGACCACGAAGAAACTCGTTCACTGTGCTTTTGACCCTCTTATATATACATGATTAACAAAGATTTATTGCTTTTGTAAACAAAAAAAAGTAGCTAACATTTGTAATTAAATTAAATTAAATATTACATTTAATGATCTCTATTTAAGTTTTTAGTTCCTATATATCTATCAGCCTTTAATGTCACTGTTAGTTATACATTTTTATTAAATTCAATATTTAACTATCCATCATTTTTGTGTTACCAATTTAGGCCATTTTCTGCTACCAGTTATATCTGGTAGCAGAAATACTAGGACTATTTTTAATGACAAATTGTAAGATATAAAAGTAAAATCTTGTGCATTAAATGATTATTTTAATTTTAATTGGTGTGTGCTGATCTATATATGAAGTGTTGACTTAGAGAAGTTATATCAGTTCCTTTGAATCAGTGGAAATGTGGAAATTTTTAACTGTATTGCACAATATAAAGAAATTGCATCATAGAATACTGCTTCTGTTTCATCTTATTTGTATTCATTGGATAATAAATGTGTTTGTTAATTTTATCAAATAATAAATTGTTGAATTAATAAATTGCAATCACTTTCTCTCTCTGTTTCCTTATTTGTACATGGAATTTTTATATGTGATTTGCTAATTATTAATTGAGCACTTTTTTTTTATGTTTAAACTTTTAAGTTTAAATCTTACATTTTAAAAAGCATTGGAATTTTTTTTTATATATATTTAATTTATATCTATATATTAATGCATTATTATATTATAACAACTTTTAAAATACACCATATAATCACCTTTGAATCCAAAATCAAAACACACACTACATTGCTTTTTTTATTCCTTCAATATTGATTCTTTTTTTATTAATAAATAAAAATTCTTATTATATATGTATTTGATAAATGGAAAAAAATCATGGAATTGTCTTATTTGATTTTTTGAACTACTTTTCTTTTGCAGAAATCTAATGGCATTCAAGGATTTTCTATAAAACGAGACAAAATAACATATGTAGCTCTAAGCAAGAGAGAAATTCCTACTTTAGTTGTTATACAATTTTTAGACAGGTGAATTGTTTTGTTATATAATAAATTTTATATTTTAGTTTAAGTATATATAGCAGACTCTCGCATATCTGGCTTTATAGGTAGAAGAATAGGCTATATAACAGTTTGGTCAGGTAGAGTTTTATAATTGCCTTATTTTTGCTCCAACCATACCATTAAAACATCCTCTCTATAGCAAAATTTGCTTTTTAAAAAACTGTTCTGGCCTATGATTACAAGTAAGACATGTTTTAAAAATTTGTTACCAAAAAGTCAATTCAAGAATAAAAATATTGTATGCATTTTAAGGTAAATTTTATTAATTAGATGAAATGTAATTAGATTCAACATAAAATTATATCCTGTGTAAAGAATGAATACATAAATTTTTAAAGTAAAAAATTATTAATTTATATATATAATTAACTGTCCATTTTTTTACTTGTTTTAACCTTCTATAATTCTACACCTTTTGAGAGTTTCAGGCAAAATTTGACACACATGTTTCTTAGTATTTAGAAAGATTACAAGCACAGTTAAAAAATTGCTGCACCATTTTCAAAAAAATGAAATAGTTGCTGCAAAATTTAAAATTTTTCCATTATCACTTCTGACCAAATTTTTTACACCATTTTAAAACTCAAAAAAATTTTTCAATCATTTTTTTACCACATTATTTTCTTTGTATTAAACCTATTCCAGTTTAAACACTTTCTGTAGAATAATAATTAATTAGGATTGTGATTAATACCTCTTTTAGGTTGAATATAAAAGCTGTATATTTAAAGGTTTATGTGTTTTGTTTATTTTACAAAGATATAGACAAATAATGGATATCAAACAATTTATTATAAAGATGGAGAAAGCCACAAATACAGCATTTAATATGGAATTTTGGCTTAATTTTTACAAAAACTATTCCTCATTTTATTACAGAATATTTCTATGTTCTTGTCTAAGTAGTATAGTGGCTGGATAAACATGAACCTTGATTAATGGGAGACTGTTATATATAATTAATACTAAAGGTAAAAGCCTGAGAGAACATTATAATTTTTTTCTGTAATTTTATTGTAATTTATTTTCTGTAATTTGTTTTTGCTCAAATGTACGTAGTTTTATTTAAATTTCTTTGTGACTCTACTTATACAGTTTAAAATTTTAAAGAGAGGTTTAATATTATAAGCATATCATGCTGTATTTAATATATTTCTGAAGGAAAGCACCATTATTACTTGAATGCCTAACAAATGATTTTTTTTCAATTACTTTTTGATTGGTTAATTTTAATATTTTTATTTTTCATAGTGCATTTATGAGTGTTAAACATGTAAATCATATTACACTTTCTTACATATTTTAAAAATGCATATTTTAGTACCTGTTTTCTTTATTATATATGAAATTGTTATTGTTTGCCTCTTATTTCATTATAATGATTATAACGACGATAATAGAACACAATAAAAAAACAATCTTGACAAAAACCAAAAAATGGAAAATATTGATGGAAATCTGAAGAATAAAAAGTACTAAAAATTTCAATGATTGGTTTTTAATCCAGGCTTTATATGTGTGTTTGAGTGATGGTATTTTTTCATCTAAATTGAATTCTAATTAATTTCCTAATTTTTTTCCTTAATTCAGCCCACATGAAGAACTTTATTTTAAAATGTTATCTTATTTTCTGATCCATTTCCACTTTTTTTATTTAATTAATTCAACATAAACTCTATAAAACTGCTGACTTCAGAATTTTCTTTCTCTCAAAGTGAAGGATAAAAATCCCTAATGCTTACAACATTCTTTTAAAGATACAGGGAAAATTCCCTTGCCTAAGCCGATAGGTGTAAAAAAATCTTTATCAGAATCTCATAGCAAAATCACTGAAGGGATTTACTATGAGATTTTTGAGAAAGAGAAAATGAGATCAAATTTAGATCTCGTTTCCTCTTGTGTTGCAATGTAGACTGAAGCATCATTTATGATTGTTTGCTTCTTGTACAAATTATGTCACATGGAACAAAATAAATCGAATTTAAAATTTTGAAAGTCTCTTCTTCTTGGCGAAACATCTGCTAAAACATATTTGCAATTAAAAGTTGACAGGATAATTATATGTGTTAAAATTTATGTTAATTATCTGTTCTTTTCAGTCATGAATCTACTAAAATATGCTTATATATATATATATGTAATGATATTTTAAGCTCTTAACTTAATCCAAATTAATTTCTAAAACTTTATCTTAATTTAGCCCATCGTAACTTCATTCTAAAATATTTTCTTATTTCGTGATCCAATTCCACTTTCGGTTTAATTAATTCCTTTGTAAAAATAATGCACCATCAGTACTATGTATCAAATGAAAGTGATATCTTCTGTGCCCTTGAAAAGGTGTAAACGGTCACCATGTGTATTGAATTGGCACTTGGTCAGAAAACTTATCTTATATAAGACTAGTGATCATTTGTTCATCTCTTCTTCGCTCTCTTTCTTACTTCTACTTTGGTTCCGCGCTGTGGTTTCTTGTAAAAAATCATGCCTGCCACTTGGAATAGAGTAAGACGAAATTAAAGATACAAAGTCTCTTCACTGCTTGTCCAACCTGCATTCTACTTCAACCAAAATAATTTTACATATTATTTAGCCGACAAGATTCGAAAATTATTACACACACACATATATATATATGTGTGTATATAATGTAAAACACATATTTTTAAGAAGTTTTATATCCGAAGAGAGAGAAGACGCTTTAAAATTTTAAAACTTTGCTTTATTCCATCCCGGGATGCATAATATGTAGAAGAAAGAAGCAACAAGATACGTCAGTCTACAGAACAACACAAGAGCATTAAAAAAGGACCAAAATATTTTTCTCGAGTGATTTTATACGATGAGATTCTGATAGAGATTCTTTGACATGTGTAGACTTAAGAAAGGGATCTTTAAAAAGAATTAGCTAAGGTTGACATATTTTTATCCCTTCACTTGGAGCATGTGAAAATGCAGATTAAAGCAGTTGTATAGTGCTCGTGTAACATTACATTAATTCAATAAAAAAGGAGGAATTGGATCAGGAAATAAGAGAGCATTCTAAAATTAAGTTAACATGAGTTAAATTAGGTTATAAATTAGGAAATTAAATAGGATTTAATTTAGATTGTAAAATAACTTTATATATATATATATAGTTTAATTTCCTAGGAAAAAAATCAAGCAGACCAGAAAAATATTAAAAGAAAAGACAATTCCTAGAGTACATATGGAATTCACTTCCACTGAACAAATTTTTAACATTTAAAATTTTTTTATGTATATATTTATATATAATGTATTCTTTGCTGTTGTTTGAAGTAGGAATTTTGGAGGAAATAGTAATGAAATAATTTCAATGTAGCTAATATTATTTTTATTGCAGTTTTCATTCTTTGTTACGAAATTTTTGTGGTGGTGCAACTGAAGATCACATTACAAAAAATTTGCTTCTGGTTTATGAACTTCTTACAGAATGTGTGGTAATAACAAAAACATATTTTTTACTTATTTAATATATAATAATAATAGAAATTTTATCAGTGATATTAAGTATAATCATTTGTATATAATATAGTTACTTAGATTTTAAAAATTCATCTGTTAAACTGTCACAAATGAAACATTTTTATGCAATATCATATTACTACATTCTATGATCATTTCCTTTGTTGCCATTTTATTATCAATAGACATATATATGCTTGTATACCCTCAAGCATATACATGTAGCACAAAAATATCATATAGTTTATACGAAGGAATTTGTGTGTGAACTTGTATTTAAATGGGCATTCATATAAGAAATAACTTATATGAAGGCAAGTATTATTCTTAGCCTTTTTATTAAATGTTTGCAGTTGGAATACAAACAATTCTGTGAATTTTGAGGTTTTAATGCAGTACTATTTTTTGTAATTTAAGATCCTTTATTCTTTAGCAATAAATGCAGTATGAGCAGTGTAAAACAAATTGAATTAATATGTAAAAACTTAAATCTTTTAATATGATGTGAGAACATATACGATGTTTATTCTTAAATAATAAAAAAAATGTATAAATTTTATATTATAATAATTTTTTAATTATGCATAAATTAATTAAATGCAAGAGACCATAGTCTTGAAACAAGATGCATTGTGAACTATTTGCCATTCTAAGAATGAAAAGAGATACATAATTACAATTGTGTTAAAAGGGAATGTAAATATAAAATGTATAAATTTTGTGGAATTTTTAAAAACTGTTTCATAACATAGAATGCATACTAGTGTATGTTACGAAAAATATTGGCTGTGTTCTATTATAATATAAAATAAACATAAATTGTATGATAATTTTGATGTAGAAAATTAATCTCTCATTCTGTATTTTTAGCATTTTTCTTAGTTTAAATCTCTCCCTCCTCCCTCTCTGCCCGAAAAAATCGATGCTTTATTCAGTTGTACATGAATAGAGTTGCTAGAGCATTAAGATAATTAGGAAAAAACAGGGGATTTAAAAATCATCTGAAAAACAGAGAATTTTGAAATTTTTCTTAAAAATTGCTAAAATGCAGGATATTTTACTTTTTGTTTTTAATCTTAAAAAAAGCCAATGTCTTAAAATATTGTAAGAGTAAAAGTTTGTTGCCATAGTTTTGGAAACAAAATAGCATTGTTCGTTATTGTTAAACTACAGAAGCTCATCTCTTTTCTATTTACCCCTCCCCCCCCTGGAATGGTGACTACAAGCTGTTTGAATGCTAGTGGAATTATTGAAACTGAAAATATATAATTTTTAAGAGAATGTTTCATATGTGTTAAGAATACTGCAAAAATGTTATTTTGTGTTTTGTTTTATGAAAGTCCTTAATTTTGCTAAAATTTAAATTAGAGAAGATGAATTTAGTGATCAATATCCCTCCCCCCAATATGCGAATTTTGTCTTACTAAATTCTAGCCAATAAATAGATTTTTTTTTCTGTTCATAAATATAAACATCACATTTAATATACTATTATTTCAGATAATGTTGAATTGTTGCTTACTTACTTTTTGCTGATAAAAGCTAGTGGGTATTTTTATTTTATTATAGCTAGGACATGTATTTCCTCTATCCTATGCATATATACTGGAAAAACAAAGGGAATTTATTTATTTCAAATTTCAGTGGCAACCCTGATAAAATAAAATCTATGTTGTTTTAGATATTTCAACAGTTTTTGTTTGCTAATTGAGTGCATTTGACTGAGTTTAATTTCCTAATTTTCATTCATTTTATAATACCAAACCAAGTTATTATTTCTTTTAATTACTTTTTCATTATACTGTTCTTAATTCTTTCTACCTATTGCAATGGTTCTTATGACATGACTTAAATAAAATTTTTGAAGATCTTCACCAATCAGTGTTCTTAGAACCCAAAACCAAAGAATCCTCAATTCAATATATATATATATATATATATATATATATATATATATATTTGGTTTATTTGATTTTCCTATTAACTTGATTTTAATACTTTTGTTTCAATTCACCTGTGTTTTAGAAGTAGCTGAATTTGCACTCTCTAAATACTCTTAAGTTTTTCCTGTTCCTTTTTTGGTTTTAGTTTGAATAAGAAATAATTTTTAGTTGCGATTCTGAAACTATTTCATTTCATTTTAATTTTAGTTTCATTTTCAAAATAGTTCTTACTTTAGATTGGTTACTTATATACACTGGTGTGCAAAACGTAAGCAACAGGTATGTTTTTTGCCATAACTTCACGAGAAATCATCCGAGAGATATGAAATTCAGAAATGAGATACAGCATTTTGTTCTGAAAGAATGACGAAAGCATAGTTGCGCAGAAATGAATACAATGCAAACAGTATGGAATCAAACAAAAAAAGGCTTTATTGAACTCATAGTATCGTTACACATGATTGTCTGTCCAAGAGGAAGAACAGCAAGCAGATGTTCCTTAGTATGGGATATGCCCTCCCCTTACTGCAATGGTTGCTTCGCACCATCTCCCCATACTCAGCACCAGATTGTCCAACAGTTCTTGAGGTAAGAGTGCCCATTCCTCAATCAGCACCTGTTTAATTTGTCGGGTGTTCCCAGGAGGATGTAATCATGCTGCAAGTCGTCTCCCCAAAGCATCCCACACATGTTCTATCGGATTTAAGTCAGGGGAGCGCGCCGGCCAATCCATTCGAGTGATATCTTCACTTTCCAGGAGCTCCTCAACAGCATGAGTCTTGTGTGGCCGTGCATTGTCTCTTTCTGTGATGTTACTGGGATGAAACCGTGTCCCGACCTCTCTCCAAATCAACTGGCATTGGGAATCGCTTGTAACATCACGGAAAGAGACCGTTTCGGTGGTCCTGGAGTTGTCGTCTGGGGAGGCATTATGATGAACGGGCGGACTGAGCTCCACGTTTTCGACAGAGGTTCTGTAACTGCAAATTGCTATTGTCAGGAGGTGATCCTTCCCCATGTGCGTCTGTTCCGAGGGGCCATTGGATCAGGCTTCGTTTTTATGGATGACAATGCATGGCCACTCATGACTCATGCTGTTGAGGAGCTCCTGGAAAGTGAAGATATCACTTGAATGGATTGGCCGGCGTGCTCCCCTGATTTAAATCCGATAGAACATGTATGGGATGCTTTGGGGAGACACCTTGTGGCACGATTACATCCTCCTGGGAACACCCGACAACTTAAACAGATGCTGATTGAGGAATGGGCACTCTTACCTCAAGAACTGTTGGACAATCTGGTGCTGAGTATGGGGAGACGGTGCGAAACAACCATTGCAGTAAGGGGAGGGCATATCCCATACTAAGGAACATCTGCTTGCTGTTCTTCCTCTTGGAGAGACAATCATTTGTAACAATACTATGAGTTCAATAAAGCCTTTTTTGTTTGATTCCATACTGTATGCATTGTATTCATTTCTGCGCAACTATGCTTTCTTCATTCTTTCAGAACAAAATGTTGTATCTCATTTCTGAATTTCATGTCTCTCAGATGATTTCTCGTGAAGTTATGGCAAAAAACATACCTGTTGCTTAAGTTTTGCACACCAGTGTGTGTGTATATATATATATATATATATTTATATATAATATTGCCCATGTTATCTTGCTGAAAAGATAACTAGAGTGAATTTTGATTGAATTTTATTCTTCCTGAGATATTTGTACAGAGAATAAAATTCTTGGTTGAATTTGTAGATGGGCCATCTAACTTGAAGGGGGTTAAAATAGTGTTGGTGATATAAATTTTCATTCCCTTGTAACTTTTTTACAATTGAAGATAGAGATGTTTCAATATCAAATTAGGCAAATTAGCATCTTAACAAACTACTTAAATCAAACTACTTTTATACTAAAGGTTTTGCACAAAAATTAGGGGCAAAAAATTGTTTTGCAACCCCTAACTTCTGCTATTTTTAACATGATCTATATTACTAGTTTCAAAAAAAAAGTTTATGAATAAAAGTTTTATGCATGCTTCCTTTTCCTATTCTGAAATTGTTTAAATCCACATGGATTAAAGTTTAATAGATTGAAAAGATCATTAAATAAAAATAAGGAAGCAGATTAATTTATTGGCAACATTATGTAAAAATTAGTGAATCAATACATAAAAATTTATGAATAAAAATGAACAACTGTAATGTTTAGTGTTACGTGTGTCTCAATTCTTTTGAACATATTTTATTATGATTTTTATTTTGGAAGCAAGGTATATGAATACATTTCTTTTGTCTTGATTTCATATTTTAAAATAAACTTAATTATTTTCTAGAATTATATATTTTTTTTGTGAAAATATACATAAAAGTGTAAATCCATTTGACCAGATAAATTTTAACATCTTGCCAGCTAATACAATTTTTTTGGTATGTGCTTGAAAAAAATTAAAATCTTTTTAATAATATATTTTGTAACAAACATATTTGCATTTTATTTTTACAATATTTATTACCTTAATGTTATTTATTTGAATTAAATGCTGAATTATGCAATAACAATAAAGCCATGAACTTCAGTGTTTCAAAGTGCAATAATTGTTGTTTTTTGTCAAAGGAATTAAAGGAGTTTAAAAACATTAACTTTAATGATAAGGAATATATCTTTTCAGCTTGTTGAGAGATTTTTTTTCATGTTATTTACTTTTATTTTGTGAACTTTGCTGTATTTATTAATAATTTCTGTGCAAGATTTTCATTTATGAATAGAAATTTATAGGTTATAATGCAATGCAACTCATTTTTACAATTTTATCAAATCTCATTAGTATAACTTATTTACTATGATTTTTTATTTTAATGTTTTAATGTACAGTGTTTTTCCTTTCTTTATAATTACTAAATTTAAATTAATCTTTATTTCTTGAATTTGGAACTGTTATGAAATGTAAAACAAATGATTTTTAATGCATATTTTTAAATTTGCTATTAAACCATAGATGATTTTTTCAAAGAATATATTTTATCAAAAAAAATGATGAAATGAAATTTTTTGTACAGGATAATGGATTTATGAAAACTACAAACACAGAACAAATAAGGCACACAGTGTATGCCGATCCTGTAGTCACGAAATCAAATCCGAAGTATGAAGTTAAGAAACCTGGACCAGTACGAGTAAATTTCAATTTTATGCATGCTTTTTCTATTTTAATTCCATTTCAAATACATTTATAAAACTAGATCATTTTTTTTAACCAAGTCTTTATGATTGTACAAAATGTAGAATTATATGTAAAATTATGCATCTTATGCATGTTTGTAAATGCATGTATCTTAATTTTAAATCTGAAATAAATAAATTTATATGTTGATTTATAATATTTTATTTAATTTGTACTTAATAGCTTTTAAATGATATTTTTCCTAATCAGATAAATTCTTGAAAGCTTTATTAAAATCATGCCACAGCAGAGTGGCAAATAACCAGAATATCAAGAAAAATTCGTAAAATTTTATCAATCTGAAAAAATCAGGGTAAAATTGGAAAAATTCATAAAAGTATCTAAAAAATGGGGGGAGGGGGAATGTGGACAAAAGCATTTAGTATCATGCATGTGTGTGATTTGCAGTTTAACATAATATAGCCTTTACTGTGTAACATAATTTAATTTGTATTGAAAAGAAGGCTTTTAGTGCTTCTTAGAATTCTTATAGAGCTTTCAAAGCAACATATTTTGTTAAAATTTCCAGTATTTTTGCCATTTAAGAAATGTTAATAATGAAGAAGAAGAAAAAATAATAATAAATGTTTTAATAGTTTTTTTTAGAATGTTTATTCCATTTATAAAAAAAATTAATTTTCATGAATATATATATTCTAATGTTAAATCATAAAAATGTATTTATTTATGCAATTTGTAAACATAAGTGATTTTGAATAAGTGGAAATCCAGGAAACTAATATAATTAGTAGCTGTAAGTCAGTGAAATGTTGCAAATTTAGACAGAAAAAAGTCAGGGATTTTTTTTCCTTATTTTCTATAGCCACCCTGCACAATTGATAGTTAAATTTTTGATTAAATTTCTGGTTTATATTTTTCAAAATTATTGGCTTCTCTCTTCATTCTTATGTACGGGTTACATTATATATGTATTACTTAGGTAAGGTTATTAGATTTTAAAAAAGAATGTGAAGGAGAAAGGAAATGAATCCATGTTATATATATGAAAATAATAAAATTTTCACCAAAAATGTATTTTTTTGAATATTGTTTTTGTCTTTACAAATGCTAATCATAATTATTTAAATAATTTATTGTTTTATTCTTTCTCATTTTCTTTTGTATTTCTCTTATATCTGTCATGTGCTTTTTAAAGTATTCTTTTAGATTACTTAGCTGAGAGACCTTTAATTATATGATACTAACACTTGTGAAGTGCTCTCTTATCTCTATTATTTAAAGTTTTATTATGCTCTTTATAACCATTAATTTTTGATTGCTATAATGTGAAGCCATTTTCTGAGATGATATATTATGCAAGACTTTTTTTGTTACAAAAATTCTTCATTATATAGGGATTAATTTTATATTTAAAAAATAGAATGGAACAAAAATGTTTTGCTTTTAGTTTGATATAACATTTCTTTTTGAAATGAAATTTCTTTATGAAAATTTTCCCCTCATATATTTAGTTCGGCTTGGAAAAAGTGTTGGTTCCTAATTCAGCTGCTGAAAGGCCACTAGTGAAATCTCGATCTCAGCAGGTGATATTGATTTCACTCCTTTTTTTATACCTGTGCTTCAACATTTAATAGATATTTCATTTTTGAAAACTTTAAAAATATGTATTTGAAATTTGCATTTTTAGTTACTTGGTGTTAACTAAAAATAATTAAGAAGTTGACTTTTTAATATAGCATTAGATCTATTTACTTCAAATTATTATTTTTCTTTTGTTTGTATGTTATACTAAATATGATTGCTTGCTTGATATCCTCTGAAAGATATCTCAAAAGATTATAAGATGAAATTAATCATTCTTAATTCATAAATAAAAGAAATCAGTGCATAAAGAATTTTCCTTTCTATTTCTTTGCTTTGTAAAATGATTTATGATTTCAATTTATTAAATGAATATTGATTTTTATCCACTTTTTTATTCGGATGTCAACATTATAGAGGTTTATTGCAGTTTATTGGCCATTGGCCGGCACCTTCAGCTGCATTGTGGAAAAGTTTTGACAAGATGAGTGAAACTCCATGGAGTGCAGAAAGACATGTGCAGTATGGAAAGCAGAAATTAATTAATTGTAAAATGACTAAAATAAAAAAAAAATTTAATATAGGAAAATTTTAAAAAGGAATAAATAAATTAAAAAATAAGTAAAAGAGTGACAAGAATTACTATAAAAATGATAAATTAATTAATAAACGTTAGGAAGAGTTGCTAAAAATTGATTTATCGAGGCTTTTGGAGACAAGCAAAAGTAAAACTTCGGCTAGGATCAAATCTAAGGTAAAAAAGTTAGAATGACGGTGACAAACCAACCACACCAGAAAGATTTCAGGAGAAACTAGATAAGCTACAAGAGGAAATGGACAGATGCTAGTGTTTTCTCAAATCACTTATAATAAGTCACTATCTAAATTCTCTTGATTTTCTCCTCATTTTTTTCTTTTCATTTTAGTTTTATTTTTAAAAAAATTCTTTTAGAAGAAGAGATTATAAGCTGCTTCATTTTAAATTAACCAATTGAACTTTAAAATCAACAGTTTAAATTTATTAAAATTGGCTATATTTTATAGCTAAGTATTATAAACATGTAAATTTTCTTAGCATAAAAAGAGTTTGTGTAACAGTATGAGGATCTTTTTTTGGCATCCTTAAATATATTTATATATATATGTAAATTATGAATATAAAATAATAATTTAAGTATTAGCAGTTAATTTAATGTGGCTAAAAATTGGAAAAAAAAAGAAAAAGAAAATATTAATTAATATTACCATTTTTATTTTATACTAACTTTTACCAACGACTTCGTATGCATGGAAATTTTTATGTGTATGTGTGAGAACTGATGGTCTGATCACAATGTAAAATGTTATCAAACCATATCATTATGGTACTGTTGAAAACAGAGTCTGATATGATATAATCAAGAAACTTGTTACTCATTGAAAGATTTACGGGAAAATTTCAAAATTTAATTTTATTCCAATACCGTTTTGTACACAACGTTAAATGATTTATTATTTTCCGTCAGCACATGAAACACGTGATTCACACGTGAACAATTTCTCAAAATTACACTGTTTATTTACTGAAAATGTCTCAACTTCGACTGTAATAATTAAATCTGAATAAACTCATAATTTAAGAGAATGCAACTTCTACGATAAGCATTTAAATTCTACGAAGCAAAGCAATCTCAATTTAATAGTGATATTCTGGTATTATTACAAGGTATTTCTTATTTATAAGAATTTTTTTCTTAAATTAATTAGGTATAATCTTTTTAAATTTATTTATTTGTCTTTCATAGGTTATTAAAACTGCTGAAGTATTTGTTGATGTCTTTGAAAAGTTAACAGCTCATTTTAACAAAGAAGTAAGTCATGAGATAAATATTATACTTCATTTGCATTAAAGTGTTGATATGGAATTCAAAATTTTATTTGTTAAAAATTTGTTTCATTACTGTGAAACTTTTTTTATTCAAAGTTTTATATTGACTTACAAAATAATAAATTTGTGCTATTTGTTAGAATCAATATTTATATAAATTATGAGTATGATTTTTAATGTAGTAATTATTAATACTTCTGATGCATAGTTAATAATAATTAGTTCATAAAAACAATTTCCTGAAATTATCATTGTCAGAAACTAGATTGTAGTAATCTAACTTGAAACCGATAAAAAAAAAATATTGTGCATAAATTTAAAGACAAGTACAGGTTCTGAAATGAATTAATTTTGGACATTTTGTGTAGAGATAGAGTGTACAAATTGTGTGCGTGTTTTCAAACACACATTTTGCAACAAAGATTCACTCATGAGAATATTCAAATAATCAGTTTGAAATGAAGAAGAAAAAATATAATTCGAACCATTCTCTTATTTTGTTTGCCATGTGGATTACTTAAATGCATTTCATAAAAATAACATGTGTATTTAGAAAGATATAAAGTTTTTTGTTCCAAGAATTCTACCAAGAATTATAAATAATTTACACCACATTTAACATCCAAAGTTTTCAACTTGTAATACAAAACTTAATGATAATTTTTTTGCAAGTTTTATAATAAAATTCAAAATACATACTTTGAATAAACTAGGAAAATAAATATATACAGTAAAAAAAATAATAATAATGGGTGGAAGAAAATAATGTCATATTTCTCTTTTATAAATTTTAGCTAGATATTTAGGCAATTTATATAAAAATTCAAATTTAATGCCATTAAGATTCATGAAAAGGGTAGTATTGAAATGAGCTGAATTCCATTTGCTTTCTGAGAGAAAATAAATGGCGGGTATTTTTCCATAAATTAATTTTTTCTAAACTTGCATCTTCAACTTGTTATATTGTATAAATGTTAGAAATATGTCACTGTATGCTCATAAATTAAATTTATAGTTTAAATTGCAATAAATTGGATATCACAAACAAAAAAAGTTATTACATTATTCATATTTTTTGACAAATATTTGAATTATAATGTTACATGATGTATATATTATGTAATTAAAAATGACAGAGCATTTTATGTTTTGCTTTTCTGCAACATTTATGTTTTCAGCAAACCAATTCTGCATGATTTTTGTTTTGGGGATAACGAATCATGAAATGTGAATAATGTTATAAATATTGATGTGTAATTATGATGCTTCGTTTATTGCACAGAACTTGCATTGCTTCAAACAGGAGATTAATGTAACTAAGCTGAACAGTCTAAATATCAGTTTATTGCAATTTAAATTCTGAATTTAATTTATAATTATTTAAGGATATTTTGCAAATTTCTTAAGTTAAATAATTTAATAATATTTAAAGATTCAAGGGTTTTTTTTTTTTTTCTTTTGTGGGAAATTTGTTCATTTTATTTCTTCCATAGAGCAGTTGAAATTTAAGTTCAGTAATCGTTCTAAATTTAACCAGCATTTAACTGGAATTTTTATAAACTGTCTTAAATATCTGACTTCAAATTTATGAGTGAAAAATATTCTTTGTTTTGTACATGCATAGTTCTTAATTAATTACAAATATCCATATTTCCTCAAATGTTCAAATTATTTACCACAAATTTTAATATGATGATTTGCTCTCATATTGTCATATATTTTGCAAGTTTTGCATTGTTTGGTTAAAAATGTTGCATATTATTAGTAAAAAAAAAAAAGTTATTTGTTTGTTTTTTAAATTTTTTTATGTATATATGTTTTCTTTTTATAAAAATGTTTCTAAGTATTGCATATAACAAATAAAAATTATTCAAAAGTTGTACTTTATTGTCAATTCTCTGGGAAAGGTGGTAAATTCAAATTCTGTTTTTCTTCATCATCTTCTGACTAATCTCTAAATGCTCTTATGAGGGAATCTATTCTATAAAATGCCATTTCAAGCTTATTCTTTACATAGTCAAAGAATAGTTTGTCCAACTTTCTGAAAAAATTTATATATCCAAAAGTATCTGACAACTTATAATAATACAGTATATGTGCAGAAATGGCAAATTAGAATGATAAATGTAACTTCACAAAACCTTAGTTATTTCCTTGTAAAGAATTAAGTAATACATGTTGCAACTTAAATGCTCAGCTTAGTGATGTAAATTTTATATAAAATGTACTAGATCTATTATAATTGGATACCAGATAAATAACTGTTCAATTAAAAACTACAATGTGTAATCCTAATTAATTGTTCAATCATTGATTTTCAATTTTTCATCCCATCCAAATTTATATTGAAGGTTTGTGCACATATTTGAGGTATTTCAGAATTATTCTGTATATATTCGCATGCTATTGAATTACTACAGTAAAATTACAAATTGGCCTTTTATGATTTTAGTTGGTATTTATTAAGAATCTTTTAATGTCATCTGCAAAATATTTATTACATTATAACACATATTATTTTTGTTTTGTATTTATAATTAATTTCTCATTATAGATTAAAACTGATAAAATTCTTTTTATTTAGGGACAAATTCAAATATTTCATTTGTATGGCTGTATCCAACTGAAGAGTTTCATCAATCATAGCCACCAACTCTTGGTTAGTTTAGAAGATAGTTTAAAGCAGGAAACACTTAAAGGTAACTAAATAAATACTTTATTAAAGGAAATAAAAAGCTTCCATATAATTTTGGAAATTTTATCTTTTATCTTATTTAGAAAGATTATAAAAACAAATGATGGAACTTATTATAATATTGTATTTAACATTATATTTTTGGTGATTAATACTGTTAGATTAGCACCTTTTATTATTATCAAAATAAACATTTATACATATGAAGATTTGGAATTTTCTTTCATTACTATTTATTGCTGAAATTTTTTCAATGATTAATAACATAAAGTAGTCAATGTCTTTTTTTTTTGCAGGGGGAGGGGGGCATTGTAAGCTTGTTATTGTAAATAAAAGTGAAATATGCAAACATTTTCTTATAACCTTTTCGAATTCTATCTGTCAATTCTGTGAGAAATGTATGATTTCAAAAAGTATCCTGTGTTTAATAACATTATTTCAAAAATGTTATTTCCTTCACCTTTCAATTAAAAAAAAAATTAAGATATTTGAAAATAATATGATAAGTGCTTTAATTATTTTTCAAAAAATTGAATCGGGTATTTTGGATTAATTTACTTTCATGAATATTGATTATGCAATTTGAGAATGGAAAATCTGTGATCGATTCTTCTTCTATTATATCTTTATTTTAGCATAAGAGACTCATTTTATAACTAAGTTCATAAAAATTATATGTTTTTTTCATAATATATCTGTTTCTAAGAATTTTACTGTCATATCTGAAGATATGTATGCTTGTTCTTAAAATAAAATGAAATTAGTTGCAATTTTTAAAAACACTTTTATTACTGTTCTAAAATGTTGAGATTTATATTTAAAGTATTTTCTAGTTTTCTACATCTTCTATTCTACATTTTCATTAGAAATCAACATTATAAATATTATAAAATCCTGATATTGTTTTTTTTTTTCAAATTTTCTACTTGAAATATTAAAATAGTTCTGCAAATATTAAAATAAGGCATTATCACAGAAAACACATTCCATCTGTATAATAAAGAAACAAGTAAAAGGAAATTAAAGTTTTATAATTAAACATGTTAGCATGTCAGTTATGTAAATTCATCTTCAGAAATCAAGAAAGCTGCTCATTTCAAATAAACATGAGGTAGTTTAGTTTGAGTGTTAAAAATCAGAGTTGGTTTCCTTATTTGCGTATAATTAAGAATTTTAATGAAATCATCATATGTTTAAACTCTTTTTTTTATATATGAAATTCCATATTTGTTTTCAAAAGCTGTTGATATTTTGTAATAAGGATTTTACTCTGTTTCTGTACTTTCTTCTTACTTTTTTTGTTTGCTTCAGGTCTGTATTTTGATCATAGTGAATTTGATACCTGTGTAGATTATAAAAATTTTGAAAAAAGCAGATCATTTATTGCCCGTCCTTCTCAAGGAGAAGTAAGTAATCTATTAAATTATTTGAACATTATTACAATAAAATTAAATAAAAAGTTTCTATACAAGGAGCGTGCTTGTAACTAAATAACGTGCTTGTAAATAAATTGCCTTCTCAGGATGGATTAAAATGAATTTAAAAATGTAAAATGTCTCTTCTATGTTTTCAAACCTGCATTCTACCTCACATAAAATATGCTTACACACACAAACACACACACTCACACACACACACACACATATATATATATATTGGATTGAATTTTTAAAAAAAAAAGAATACTTAAGTTATTTTCTATATTGTATGCAAATAAAATTTTAAATTGTATGCTTCTTTCCATAATAATTTATTATTTCATAAGATTTATTTTTCATGTGTGCTATATTTTTATATTAATTTTTTGAATATTAATTTTGTATTTTTTTATGGATTTAAACTTTTTTTTATTTCTTTTCATTTCATTTTAGATGAAAGCTATGAGTTATACTTTGGAAAATCCTGTTCTTTTACCTTTTAGATTAACTGCAAATATACTAGGATCTGAACAAAATAGGTATCCATTAATTTCTTTATTCCTTAAATCTCATCTGCATGTTATTACTCAAAAGAAATGAATCATCTGTAACTCTTTTTTCAATGATAAAGCAGGAAATGATTTAATTAATCATTTCGGTTGTCATGTATGTGATGTGATAATAATTATTGTCATTTTTTTTATGAATTTTCATTCTGTTATGATATATAATTAAGTATTGGTTTCTTTTATATTGTAGGGATTGTGATTTGATTTTGAAGTTAAACTGCAATTTACCCACAGATGTAGAAGCTCTGAATATTAGTCTGCATATACCTGTTTCGTCAGCAACTAGAAAGTAAGAATGCTTTATCTTTTCTTTGTGATATTCTTACAATAAAATAGCTATTTTTTGGGGAGGGGCTTTTGCTGTTGCAGAAAAACATCGCCTTTGGCCTTTTTTTCTTTCTTTTTTTCCTGTAACATTTTAAATGTTTTTCAGAAAAATGTTTTAAAAATTTATTAATTTATTTAATTGAATTTCTATCAGTATGGCTTAATAAAGTGGTCAAAATTTATAGTTATCATAATGAAAATGTGTTCAAGAACTTTCCTTATTATTTTGAAAATTTGAAGATTTTATTTTTCCATCTGATTAAAATGTCTTATACTTGTTTATACTGAAATCCCAATTAGAAATCATCTAAATAGTATTGGATGGTGTTCTATGCAAAGGAATAATAATTTAAAATGTATATGGGGAGCAGAAAAAAGAATGAAAAGGCATCACAGAATTCATATTTACCAGAATAATGTTAATCTTTGCAACTTTTCCTTGTTTTGAAACTGTCTTGCTTGAGTTAGTTAATTTTGTTCATTCTCTACATAGCTTTCATAATATTTGGAATTGCTACTTTCTAAGGACATTACTATAAGAAATTGAAAATTTATTTTTATCCACTTCTTAAAAAATCTTGGGCATAGTTTTTGTAGACTACACATTAATTACATAAATTAAGCATAAAAAAAGGCAAATAATAAAACACTACACAACATTTTGAGTATTGCTTGCTCACAGCTATATCATTGAGAGCTCATGGGAGGAATGCATTGGAATGAATTGTAGAGGATTGTGATGAGCAAGGATAGGACCTGGGACCTTGTGGTTCTCAGCCAAGTAACATGACCACGATGCAAAAGCAATTGCTTGGGTAGCTTAGCTGTTAACTGGCTTATAAGCTATTCATTAAAGAATAGTCACAAAGATATTAATCCATTAGAAAAATAATTTACTGACATCATTCCAACGGTTTGTTCCATGAAATTAATTCCAAATACTGATGGCAATTAATGTAAACAATTGTTAATTATTCTATTTTTTAAATTTCTTATTGTATGTTCTCTATCTTTGGGTTGCATTGCCATATGAATTATTCAATCGAAGTCAGACATTCATGATTATTCCACATTGTACCAATGGAGTGATGACAATCCAAAATCTATTAACCATGCAAAAAAAAAAAAAAAAAAAAAAATCAGTTTTGGCATGGTGTAGACTGGAAAGTTGCTATCCTTATTATATCATCCATCCATTTTTATCACATAACTTGAATTGATCACTCAATGAATACAGACGGAGAGGCAGAACTTAGGGTATTTTGAGGAGATAAGGTTGTGATGTAGTCTTTCAAGCCTTTTGCTAAGAGTTTGAAGTGATTGAAAATGTTTGGCCTGAACTGATGGTTGAAAATTGAATGGAATGATGTGGAATGCCTACCACTTCATTGCCATGATGCGAATTGACCATGAACTATTGACTTAAAAATTCATGAAACTCTTTATGTTTATGTATTCCATGTAAGTTTTATTTCAAATTTTAAAGTCTTTAATTATTTAATTTTTATCTTAAAAGTTTAAAAATATGATTACACAATGCACATATGATATGCAGGCATGAGAATTAAGAGTTAAGCTACAAATCTGATTTTCAATGCAGAAAAAGATACTTTAAATGTAATGAAGTTATAGTTACATTAACAGGATTTTTTTTTCAATAATTAAAAAATACTAATGTTTTTTATGAGCATTTTAAGGCTATAGGGACTAATATTAAATTAATGTCAAGTTTTACTGTTTCATTTGATTAGCATTTTAATTATTTTGCACTTAGGTGTTAATAATGTGTACAATGAGTATGTGACAGAGTTTATATTGTGGAACACAGGATCTCAGTCCCATACCCTGATTCTTTTTTGAGTATAATACTGAGTTCATCAGAATTTAAACATTCTTCAGCAATGAAATAAAGACATTTTTGTAAGAGAAATAGTATCTCAAAGTTTATTCTTGATGTTTTGCCACTGGTAAGTATTGTAAAATCTATTCCAAATACAAGCTTTGTGTGACTTTAAAATGTTTAAAAGTAATTTAACAGAACATTTTATTTGCCCACTTAAAATTATAAATAAAAAAAATATATATTCTAAACTTTTTTGTCTCATTCAGACTATATATTTATTGATTGATTAATTTATTACAGCATTATGCAGCAGTTTAGTAAATTTCAAAATTTGGCTGAATTCATTCGAAGAGAAAGAAAGATTATCTGGAGGTTGAAAAAACTACCGGGTCAGGAAGAAGTTATTGCAAAATTTAAGGTAAAGATATTTTTCATAAAACTTTGCACATTCATTTAAAAATAAGAAGAAAAACAATTAATGCGGTACTAGCTCCCTTTTATATTTTTCTCGGAAGAATATTGTTATTATAAATAGCGAGGAAATACTAAAAATAAGAATTTTAAAAAGTAATAGTACTAAACATTCTTATTGCAATATTCTGAAATTAATTTTAGTGCTATAACCTTCTTTTCTCCTCAGTGTCTTTTTTTTTAAATTGTAGTGAGATATCAAAATTCATATTTCAATATCTTTTCCTGAAAAGGATCACTATATGAGGTTGAAAAATTCCTCAAATAAATATGTAAGTTCTTGGTATCCTTTGAAGCTTTATGCTTATAATGAGAAGATTAATGGTTTTATTGCATATTACGAGATTCACCTCCTTGTGTTGGTTTGATATTTAAAACACTCATAATAGTGTATGTTTTGCTTGGCTCTTATTTCCTGTGTTATTGTCTGCAGTGGTTAGGGCATTTAGTTTGCAAAAGCTTCTACTTTTAGTTACAATTCAATATCTTAATTGCTGCGCTTTTTTGTATCAATGAAATTGCATTTTTTTCCCTTCTCCAGAATATGATTAAAAGATTTTGAAGTATCATATTTTAACATTTAAATAAATATGTTTTCAGAAACAGGGAACATTGTAGTTTGCAAAACCATCAATTACTTTTTTTACATTATGATTAAAATGACTTTTCGAATTTTATGAATCATTACCAAAGCAAATTAATTTAATGTAGAATATATACAAAACAACAACAACTATGTGTTTGTTTCACTTAAAATGAAGTGGGCAACAGAAATCTACATTCTTCTATTGAAATATATTACATCATTAAATTAAAGTTGCAGAACTATTCTGAGGTAGTAAATATGCAAATGGGACATCCAATGAAAATAATTAAGTAATGTTATGTTTGTACTGAAAAATATTTGTGAACTAATGTATGATCCACATTCTTACACATCTTCACTTTAGTAGTATGCAGTTTGATCTTTCACAATTTAGTTGTGATTAAATCCAAACTGTATCTACTGCAAAAGTTTATTAGTATGATTTGAATATTGTCTTTATACAATTTTGTATAATACGTGTGTTGGAAACTTGTGTATTGACCTTATTGTATAATATTCCTTACATTCTTTTCCTTTCTAATTCGTTCTGCAAAGAAATAAATGTGCTATTAAAGCAGCAATTTTATTTTATTCTCTATATTTGATGCAGCTTTGAATAGTGTTATTTAACTGTCTTTCTGTTGCCATGTTTGCTGTTATTGTTTGAATTTGCTTTGATTGGCTATGAAGATTGCTTAAATATTTTAAGTATTGTTAATTACGTATTGAATGCACACTTGTGCAGTTTATAATTTATAGAATTTATTTTGTATTTAAAGATTCCAGTTTTGTGTTGTATTACATTTGATTCAAAACCTATATGTAAATAAACTACTGCTATCATATGAATTCTAATTGGTGTTTGCAATGCTAGGCTGTAACGCTAATTTTCCAAGTTTTGTCTTCTCATTGATGAAGGAATGTAAGTCATGAGAATGTAACATAAATGCTCATAACATGCATATTTAAACCATATGTTACATGGACTTGCAAGCCAACAATATTTCAGTGAATGGAACATTGTCAGAATTGATTCTTGAATCTCTAACATACATGACATTTCTGCCTAGTTTTTTTTTTTTTTTTGCTATGTTTGTAACTTATTGGAATCATCTTCTTCATTTGAATATTTAAAAATTTCAAAAGTTAGTTTTAAGTGTGATAGATTAAGTATTGTTATCTTGCTGAATATAAAGTCAGTCATTTCTTTTTTAAATATTATCCATCTCCCTTTATGCCTTCATGTATTATAATTTCATTATATGAATATAGGTGACAAACATCTATATGCATTAATACTTTTGGCGAATAATTTCTATTTGTATTATGATATAACTAAATGTTTTATCCATTTTTGTACTATAATTTTTATTCTTAAATAAAAATATCAATTTTCTTAATATGTTTATTAACTGAATCTAATTTTTTTGTTAGCTCATAGAAGCCCTACAAGTGCCTGCAAATTATTTGGAAATAGGTCCTGTTTCGCTTGAATTTGAAGCATCAAATACAACATGCTCAGGCTTACGTATCCGAAATGTTAAAGCTGAAGATCCTTCGGGCAAACCAATAATGATTCAAAAATGGGTTCGATATGTCACTGTTGCTCAATCATATGTATTTCAAATTTGAAATTCTTTCAAGTTTTTAATATTTTTTTCTCAGTAACTCGCAATATATATATATATATATAATATAATATTCAATCATTTAAAGCAGACTTTTGTAAATTAGGAATCTTGATCTTGCATAATTCACTAGAAATATTTGGATTCTATCAGACTTTTAACATTTCTATAAAAAAATACTTTTTCTATCTTAAAGAATTTTTAATTTATTTTTAAGATTGAATCATTTTAGTTAATCATCATTAAATAATACCTAATTTTCTAATTATTTCCCCCTTCTCTTTCTTCATACATACACAATAGATTGCAATTTTTTAAAATTTAAAGGAGCTGAGATTTTAACTGAATTAGAATCACATATATCTTAGATTAAACTTTCTTCAAAATTGTTTTACTAATATATCTTATGATATTCTATATTTGAATTACAATAACCTTCAATTATAATTTAAAAAATTTAAATCTGAAAATTAGTTAATAATCGAAATTGAATAATTATTTATTGAAAGTATCTGTAGTAAAAATTTATTTCCATTATGTTAAAAATGAAGAAAATAATTCCAGTTTAAGATTTGAAATAATTTTTCCTGCATTACTTACATTAATCTTTCTAGAGTTATGTTTGTTGAGAA